>OMNW01035153.1:0-43106 GCA_900303245.1 Selene dorsalis | reverse complement strand
GGCAGGCTAAGCATAGTTTGTTTTTTAATGGTTTTTATACTCCATACCACTCACAGTGGTGCGGTTGAATGTGCAACGGCGCGACACGTGAACACATAGGATGAGGTTAGGTGTCTTTCTCATTACCTGAAGTTACCCCCAAAACAATTGCCAGCTGTCAGGAGACACCAACCTCACCTCACAACTTTGTCATGTCACGGACACACTCATGGGACCCGCTGGTTCACCCCAGGCCCCCAGAGACAGCGCCAGGGCATGAAGTCAATTTTACATAGTGGCCAAACGGTGGAATTGCAAAGATGGCGTCGGTCACATGACACATGGGGCTTTACCTCTGGCCCAGAAAGACTTCTCTGACTTTCCCCCATAGACTTGCATAGACCAACCGTGGGAAAGAAACGTCTGTAAATCAGCGGATAATTTTTTTTGAGGTACAAAACTTTCCACTATTGACACTTAAATAACCCTTATTAACCTCAGTATGTTCGTACAATTCACCAGAAGCTTAATCTAGAGTTATATTTCCAGCATTATTTCTGGGCATAATGAACACGCATCAGAGCAGTGGGACTTCACCTCGGCTCGTTCATGTGTGACAGAGCTGTTTCTGCTGGCTTTCTGTCACTGTATGCATTGGCATGCACATTTATGCAGTGTAGCTGTTATCTATATACAACAATGGCTGTAACATGGATGTACTGGCAGTATGTATTGGCACTTTTATTATCTTATCGTGCATTCATGCTGTAAACCCTGTACCATGCATCAACAGATCTATTAACGATAGCACAACATGAACGGAAGTTAACGTTATATGGATTTACTAAGTAATATTAACACGTTATTGTGCTGTTTTGTTGCGGTTTATTTTAATTTCTTTGATCCTGATTATGTGTCTCCAGGTTAAGTTGTTAAACCCTGGTCAGGTGGGCATTAATGTTAATAATTAATAATAATGGTAATAATAATTGACATTAATTTTTAAACCTTTTATTTAATGATTTTAGCAAAACAGAATATGTGCAAGCAATCCAAACAACCAAATATATGATATATACATATATTCGCCCATGTACACAAAGTATATACTTACATATACAAACATACATGGCCTTAAATTAACCCATATGTATTTGCTGCACACCTACACACATAAAATAAAGAAAAAGAAATCCAACCTATATAGTGTCTCTTTTAACTCATAGTCAAAGAAAGGTTCTTATGTTTAGTTGATTCGACCTGGTTAGTTCCCCCCATGTTTCTTAACTCATCTCTATTCTTACTTGTTACCTGTTGTAATTAATGTTTTTTGAGTACATCCAACATTAAGCTAGTACATAACGATCAATTATTAAATTAATATTGTAATTTTGCAGCGCCACTGTTATGCTGTTTCATGGCTGTTAGCACGTCGTCCCCTGCAATGGGTGCACAGCAGATGTGAAAAGGCTGCATCCGCTGAATTGGGACACAAAATGTAACAGCTTAATTTTTCAGCTTGTACGGTTCGCCTTCACTCTGGTCCAAACCATGGATCTATAGATCCATGAGTGTCACTGGCCGGAAAAAGACGCGTGGTCCGTCATTTTTACATGGCTTCAGATTGTAAAAACCTCTGAGAAGTAACGTTAAACTTTAACCATGGAGACACCAGGCAGTTGTTTTTTTAGTTTTCAGTGCAAACACTTGATATTATTTATTTTAATTGTATGTCTGTCTAATAATAACACATGATAGTCATATATTTCATCATATTTTCCCATTTTCAGTCAACTTTTAACATTGATCTCATGCAAGGCCTTATGGAATTGCACCTTTTAAATTCTACTAACCCATTCATGAATCTGTTACCTATAGCGCCCTGCCATCAGTCAGTGGTTAAGGTTACTTAGGGTTTGGGTAGTTAGGGTCAGGCCCCCTCACAAAAAACCCCAGCTGCCGGTGGGCCACCCTGCCACTGGACTTTTCTGGGGGAAACCCTGCCGTCCAGTAGTGATTCAAAACAGGATGCGATATTTAACCCTCAAATACGGAACGTTACTGAATTTCAACGGACCATTGAAACCGACACAGACTGAACATACAGACGGACACTACCTAAGTCACGTGACGAAATTAATCATGCGTTAATTTTTTTTAACTAGTTATTGTTTCCAGATTAATCGCATGCGTTAACTTTGACTGCCCTAGTATTTTTGTTTTGCTCAGAGAAATTTGATGCAATTTTCTAATACTTCACACACAGACATTTCTTTTTTTTCTTAGATGACAGCTTTTTGGCAGATTGTGCAGACTTATTAGTGTTATGGTACATTCTTGCTTGTTCAGTTCATGTTATTTGGTTTGTTTCTTTTCTCATGAGAGAGGACATCTATCAGTGAACATTATTTTACCTGTGTGTTACAGGTCTGTTTTGTTCAGGCAACAACATTGGGCTCAAAGGAGCAGTCAGCGCTCTCACTCATTTAATTACGCCCATGTGATGTACTGGCTGAGAACTCTTACCTCGCCTGGCTTCCCTAATCTGATGGCAAATAAGGGTGACATCCATCTCACCATGTCAGAAATAGTAATGGCCGCAGTTTCTCTTCTCTCTTTGGTCTACATTGATGCAAGACAGCCATTCAGCCTCCACTCCCCTCTCATCCTTTCTTTGCTCTCACCATTCATCACAGGAAGTCCCAATAGATGAGATCGTTTAACAGTGGGCAAGAATGGTGATGTGCACTCTCTCCTCCTGTTAAAGAAGAGCCTCTGTGATTTGGAGCTCAGACCCTGGTTTCAAAGGAATTTGTCAATGGGACAGACATTTTAATTGGACCATTAACTTTTGGAAAGTCTCTTCCATATACCTTGATGAGTCGCTTTTTTCCACTATCCAAAACTCAAACCCAGTCCTATACACACACACGCACCACTGACAACATCATCATATACACTATTTCCACCTCTAGCTGTCTTGAGACTTTTTCTCCAAAGTACATTACAAGCTGCCTCTGTTTCAGCCCTCATGGCTCTATAAAAGAGATAGGAAAAGATTGTTTAAGATTATTGTGTGAATTGAAAAGAGACTCCCTGTCTTATGCTTCCCATTGCATGGTCTCATATCTTCAACAACATCTGCACGAAGCATACAATGTAAGATGAATGTCAGATTTAGAAAAACAAACAAAAAAACATCCAGATTGTAACAATATCCAACATATATCACAATATGAATGTGTGAATGAATGTCAAATCATATACAGATAACTTTTCAGTTTAATAGCTACCAAAACTCTGTTAAACTCTTGCAAGCCTGATTTACTAAAGGTTTGCTTGTGAAAAACGTGCACAGACTTGATTGCACACACAAACACATGTTAAAGCTGAGCTAACTGGGCACACCGAGGATTGTATCTCGCAAGTGGGCAAAATAACCTGCGCAATCCATTTAGTGCATTTGCCTTAATGAATATGCAATATATATTGTATATTCTATTATATATTCTGCCAGAACATGCTAAATATTATGAGGAGTAGATGCAAATAGATTATTTTTTTGTGTGATTTGCTAAACCAGTAGCTGACTGGCTGTTTTTGCGTCTTTATTTAGCGCGTTTGAAAGGCAAGTCTTAACTGGCACAGGTTTGCGCACAAATGGCTGTGGTTATTGAGGCGAGGAGGAGGCGTAGGCACAGCGAAAGGCAATAGAGAGAACATATCTTTTCTCCTCGCATCAACATTTGTGAAATGACGGAAGAAAAAATAATTCAAACATTGTGCATCCAGTCATGTCATGCTGGAGCTGTTGGGTGAACTAAAGGCTCGGAGTCACACACAGGGATTTAGAGTTAATACCTGTCATGGCAAAAGGTCTTTCATCTCTGCGTTTCCTCCTGTATGGGTCTTTCCAGTGAACTATGGCAGTTTTTCAGGTGTTAAAAGTCTGAGTGTGGCCTGAGTGTCCCACCTGAGCTCTGTGCCATAGCTTACACCTCCGGTCCAATAAATCTCACACCTCCGATCCAATAAATGACAACAGGTATCCCAGTTCCCTGCTCAGCTAAGACAGTGAGCTGCACCTGCCGGCCGATTTCCCGATCCCGAACGTTCTTTCTTAGCGCGCTAAGAAGTCTTACGAAGGTTGTCTACCTTTCTACACCTCGTTCCCAAACTGTTTCTCACGAGCTGCCTCAAGAATGACTTTGCTATGAATGACGTAAGGTGAAGAAGGTGCTAAAATTGGCTGACATCGATTGCTCAGAAATCGATTTTCACTTCAAGCGGAGGTGCATGATTGACAGCATTGAGTTCTTTGCAAATAAGACATCAGTCGGATGCTTACATTACTATCAACTACAGCTCTTCTACGTTTGTTCAACTGGAGGTGATCAGCGGTTTCCAAGATCAGCGCTTTTCAAACGTTTTAGGCTGCGTGGCGTGTTAATGTGCTATATTAATTAAATATACGCAGAACAGAAAAAGCAGAGCTGGCTCGACAGCGCAGTACGTCCTTTCCGTCTTTTCTTTCCTTTTTTTTTAAATCACACAAATCACACACTGGTAACACTGATGGCTTGATGTGCAATCACAGATGATTGACCAGCAGCCTGATGCAATTTTTTTAAATCACATTTTCAGACATGGTGTCCAGCGGGCAGAGGTTTTGTCTGATAAGATAATGAATGTGGACTAAACGACTCCGTCTCTGGTTAAGCACAGGGATGTGTTGTATCGCTGCCATGGTTTGGCCTTATAAGTGGTCACCGTGATGGCAGATACATAGCCTACCTAATCAAAATAATTATAAAGCTTCTAGTTTTATTGGGCACACGCTTTTATTTAGTGAAAAAATTTCCAAAATAATTTTCTCTATCAAAGGCAGAAATTGACTGGTGAACCACAGTCACCGTACCATAGGACAATATCAGTTTCATGTGCAACACTGATTTCTAAACATGGGTGTTGTGTGTGGCAACGTGAGTTGAAACATCGCTCATATAGATAAGAGTCTAAGAGATCTCCAGACCAACCTTACCAACGAATATTGTAGGGAAGATATTCTTAGCAAAGAATGCTTTGGGAAACACACGAAAATGTTAAGACAGAGGAAAAGTAAAGGTTAAGAGCGATGCGTTACGAAGGCTCCAGGGCTCTTCCCCGTTTGCTGAGGTTTTATGATATACCAATGTTAAACCAAAAATGTTCTTTTGTTCTTTGTTTTATATCTCCCCCTCTTCTCTTCACTTCATCTGTTCTCTTCTTGTTTTACCAACCACATTTACTTTCTTGAAGATAATCTCTCACATTTCTTCTTTGGTGTTGCTCAACGAAATGTTTATTTTCCCCTCTCTATTAATCCATCGGATCAAATTTCATTCTGCATTTGTGGTCATCCAGCTGGCAGAAATGATTACAAGAGTTTATTACAGTTACAGTTATTCTTCATAGATCACCCATTTTGTATGTGTTAACCAAACATGCAAAATTTTACCAGGAGCACACACTTTAGCAGTCCTTATTTGGCATATTAGTAGATAGGCCCTTAGTATGTTGTACGATCAACATCATTTTGAGCACGCTGAAGCACTTTTATGTCTCTGTGTTTGCTGCAGTATTACTCACAAATGCATCAATTGCAAATCAGTCTAAGCAAATCGAGACAAAACACAAATTATGCTCTCCGACTTTTAAAACACTGCTACACAGCAAGCACTAAAAACAAGGAAAGGGAGTAGTAGAGAACCTATTGAAAATAACTCTCACCAGACGGATGAGGTGGGAATGAAAATAGAAGCATACAATAGAGGGAAGACTTTCTTTTCTTTCTTTTGCCTGTGATCAGTAATCACTGAGGCAGACAGAAGAGAGTAATCTCAGAGAGGGTTCAACAATTCTGCCCATCCTGAGATTACATTATTTTCCCAAATTGCAAGTGAAGCCTCTCAATCCACCAGCCAATGAATCACCAGTGTAGGAAGGGAGGAGAGAACAGCATGCTGTCTCATCTAAGGCAAGGCTTGTGTGAGGCATCCCATTAAGGAAAGAAAACAACTGGGAATACACTGTGTGGGAAATAATGGCAACGCAGTGCGAGTGCAGTAGAAAATTAGTTTGGAGAACCGGATTGAGTTTCTGGGCAGGAATTCTCATCTCTTAGAAATAAATACCTGATGCAAAGGCCCTTAAAAACCTTCATTTCATAAATAATCATGACTTTGGAAAATTATAACAAACTGAACTGTGATTACAAACCTTTAGTTGGGTTGGTATTACTATTTTTGCATTTGGTAATGTAAAAAAATGAAAATAAACACAAAAAATTTGGTTTCCCCTCTTAAATAGACCCTTTTCACAGTGATGTCACTCAACTTCTGCTTTCTCACAAAGCAGGATCACTACATCCGGTTGGACCCATTTAAAGTGAAAATGTGGGAACGCCAGACTGCGCTCAACAAAACTAAACGTAATTTCTAAACGTAAGATTGAGACTATAATTTTAACGTGTCGTATTTATGTATTGCTGTAATACGAAGTCTCGCTATGTCTCATGTGATCTCATGAAGTCTCGCGCGAGAGTCAAGTTGACGTGCTCAGTATGTTATGGAGCGATGTCTACCGAGGTGGGTAATGTTAACAAGAGATTATGGATTACCAGCTATGTTTGTGTTGTAGTGCTGTAAAGCAGCCCATGTTTGTTGTCAGATGAGATCTGGGACACTGGGTCGGAGGCGCTGATCTTGCAAGGTTGGTTTTTGGCCAAGAGACAATGGGTGGAAGGCAGAGAGCCTCCATTCTCCATTTAACCAGCCCAATTACTCCAAAGCTGTTTAATTAAGGTGCACATTTTGAATTGTTCCTCTTTAAGTAGGATCTTCCGCACTTCTTAGGACTTTGAACTCAAGGCTGTCCCACCAACCCTACTAACCCCAATTCACTGTGATGATTTGTTTGCCAATAGATGAAAAGATAACACCAGCTTGACAGGCATATCATCTTGTAACGTTAAAACGGTATGAGACACACATGTATTCTTGTATTGCAACAAACTGAACAACAAATTCGCTACAGTCTCAAACATGACCCTATAACTGTGCAACAGGTTGGTACAGAAATGCATGTTTAAGAATTCACACTGGAAAATACAAGAGTAAATACAGCAGCAGACTTATTAGAGTTTGGCTGGATTTTTTCCCTTCATGGGATCTTTCTGTAATACGTTCTCAGCTAATCATGCAGGCTGTTAATACTGGACTTACTGGGAGCCATACTGGAAGCCGTGGTCTTGAACCCAGTCTGCTGCTCCACTCATCATGTCTGTTGTGATTTTCAGTTACCGCTGCTAGATGCACAATTACTTTACTTATTTTTTTCTGTTAGTTTTTTCAGCCAGAACTTAGTTATTCATGTAAAATGAGTCAGCAACAGTCCACTGCTGCCTCAGTATTTAAATGTCGGTCAAGATACCACCACATTAAACTGTTAAACTGTGTGGTATGCCGTGGGCAGAGGTACTGGATAGAACAGAACATAGTTTGCTGCATAGGGAGACAGACGTGAGGGAAATGACGCACAGCCTGCTCCACTGAGCCGATCACCACAACACAGCCACATCTATCGCTCTCCCAGCTCTTCTTTTTGTCGCTCTTCCTCCACTTCCCTCTGATGTTTTTTTTCGTATGACACTGAACCACCAGCCCAATTTGTGCAGCAGCCCATTGGGAAAATTCCTGGTTCTCCCAATGGCCACTCCGTCATCGTCTCAAACTTATCAGATAAGCTCAGCTCTACAGAGGCTCAACTTTGCAAGTAGTGTACGTGACACCATATTTTCTGCGCTTGGGAAGGTTTAGCTACATTTCCTCAGCCCAGGCTTCCTAGGCCTCAGGTGTATTGTTAATTTATTATTAACTCAAAAACTTCTTGTGAAAGTCTTGTGAATGTTGGGAAATGTTTAGTTTATAAGGAGTGCTGAGGACAAAGTCCGGTGTTTTTCAACACTTTGTTAAAGGCAACAAATATTAAAAGCCCAAACCAACAAATCAACAATAACAGGCACTCTCTGTGTAGTTAGAGCCTGGTATGCTGTGGCTCATCCCTCTGTGTGACCGAGCTTTACTGTGGTTAAAAATCTATTGAAAACACATTATTTGACCACAACATTACACTGGGCGTCATGTTCCTCCATTAACATTCCTGTTGAACTCTAACTTGATGCCATAAATTTAAAAGCACCAAATCCACAACAAGAAAAAACACTTTTCCTCCAGTTTGAGTTACATTTGTTAAAAAGTACAGCGTCCAGCTATTTTAGGACATAACTGGGCCTTTTTGAGAAATGAAAGCATTTAATTAGTCACCGTCCTCTTTTATGTCTTCAGTAGGAACAAATTGTTTTGGGGCTGAATGCCACAGACTCAGAAAGAGGAAGTCAGGTTTGAGAAGCACACTAAGACATTGTTGGTTTTGGGATGGGATTTGTTGACATCTAAAAAAAATTAAGAATATGCTCAACCTTGTTCTTAAACCCAGAACCAGATGTCACCACAGAAAATATATGAGCTGGATACATTAGCGAGTTGGCCAGTAGTCGGTTGGTGTGTTTGTTTCTCTGCTCTGTCCTGTATGAGAGATTTGTTTCCTTTGATTTGGTTTCGTGACATAATGTATGTATGCACAAATACAGTCACGAGATAACGTGGCAACAAATTGAGTACTGAAAATGTGACTGATTTGGTTAGTTTATTTTGAAATGGTGGCTAATTGATGTGTTAACAGTTCATGAAAGCATTCACAATAGAGAGTGATTTAAAAAAAATTACATGTGTACCACTGCATCTAATGCTTTATCTGATAATTAGAAAGACAACTTATACTCAAGGAATCCATTTCAGTTTAGTACCTCTGGGGAACGACAGGCTTAAACCAGCATGTTTGGCAAATCAATGAGTCTGAACCACCACGGAAAAGTATCTACAGTACTATTGATTGTGAAATTCTGTCACACCTTTTACAATCTCTAGAGAGACCCTTAAGCACATTCTACAGTGAGACCTGTGAGACGCGTTCTAAGATACTAATTACACCACAGCACACCCTGCATTTTCTAGTGGAACTGGACCCTTTTGATTCTCATATCATCGTCATTAACTCAGGTCAGGTTTCATAGCTATACGTTGTATAGCAATTAATATCCAAACACGAATCATGCTATAAAGCATGTTGCATAGTGGATATAAGTTGTCTTTGCATAATTAACTTAGTGTCCTTCCATCAATCCTGTTTGATATGGAAGCACTCCCACCATCTGTGTGTGTGTGTGTGTTTGCTCTCCATGTGCAGAGGTACAGTACAGACTGCTCTGTCTCACAATTCTACAGAAAGAAAATGCTAAACAAACACTGGGTGCAGTGCATCTAGAACCCTAGGCTATTTTCATAAATAAAGTGCAATTTTAATATGTTTGCCATTCTCTCTGTTCATTATTGGTGTTTCTTAGGAATATGAAAATGATTAGCCTAATTCACTAAACATGACTGCGGGCAAATTTGGAGGAATATAAGCAAATATATGACCTAGACTTGATAACACCAATTAACATTTTGCAAAGATTGTAGTCTCTGGGTGAATGTACATCTGAGATTCTTGTGACATAGTGTGAGAACGTGTTGTGAGACTTTGAATTGTGCCGCTTATATGGACTGCATTTCCCTGTAAATCTCCTGATTCTATCATGAATCATATAGAGGCTGTTTTTGAGAACGTACTCGATCAAAGAAATCTGTTTACTGGCTGACAATAACAGTGGCAAAAAAAAAAATCCATGAAAAAATCCTTTCAAGTGATATTTTTGAAATGAAACTGAAATCACTTCAGCAGCTGAGCCTTTGGCCATATTCACTAAGCTCAAACTGTGACCAACACCTGCATGGAACAATGGCCATCCACTTGCAGAGCCCCCAGTTTAGCGTGAAGAAATTAGGGATAGCATTACAATCAGTGCCGACTGTCACCTTACTTAAATATGCCTCCTGCTGTGGCTGCATTTAATTTAGTTTAAAGGGAGAAAGCAAAGTGTGAAACTGTTGTTGTTGATGGATGGTGCAGAGCTGTTTGAGATACGAGTTTTTCCACTCTAGTTTATCTGTTTAGGAAAGGTTTAGCTTAATGTTGATTAGCATTGAGTTAGACTAATTTCAGCTATTCATCACTGCCTCAGGTTTGACTGCTGTAGCTACACTTAGTTTAAGTCTAAGTGAAAGCCAGCAGACAAAGAGAAAGGCGGTGTTGTACTGGATCATTAACATCTGGACGTCTGTTCTCAAATAACTCGTCAAAATGTACAGTTTGCTATTTTAAAGAATTAATAATTGTACATGTGTACACATATGACCCATTATATATCACAGTAATCTCTATGGTTACAACAATTGTAGTGTACAATTTTGTATTTTTACATTGTTAGAATATACAGATACGAGTACCTTAAAATGTAAATTCTGAAAGTTTGAAGAGCATTGTTCAAATTGTCAATATAAAAACTAGAAAATCTGATGATAGCTACTCTGCTTGGCCACGTCTACAACAGGTATAGACATCTGAACGAATGGGCTTTTCAATGACCTTCGTTGTAATTAGACTTAAGCATCAAGTAAATGGTCTGAAAACTTGGTGGTGATCCTGTCTCAATGCACAACTGACCACAATAAGTCATGCTGATTGCGTTTTAATGCTGTGTGGAAAACACAACAACGGTAATGGTCCAGCATTGGCACAGTGTGCCGAAGGTTGACAGAGACTTATCTCACCCACGGTGGAGACAAGTCAATCAGTGTGGGGGCTCGTGCCAAATGCTTGTTGTCGCTTTGTGTCTCTGCTGGAAGGGTCATACTCCTCATGCTCCCCACTAATACATCCTATTTCTCACATCCCCTAATACCTCACACGTTGACCATGTCCGGTGAACAGCAGCTGTGGCTCCTCTGCAGCCTGAGCCGCACAAACAGCCGCTCCCTTGTAAGAGTAGAATTGCTGCACTGGACTATGTATTTAAAGTCTAGGTTAGAATAATGAGATATGATCTCTGCTGCCCTGCAGCAAAATGACCTTAATAGATCTACCAGGGATTGATATGGTTGTTGATCAATACCATGACTCACTGATGATGACTTTGTCAGCTTCACACATTGCTGGCCTTCAAAACTGATTTTCTAGCTCATGTTCTGTAATGGAGGAAACCTGTCAAAATCACAAGACACTCTAATCAGAGGCTTATATGAGATAAATTAGCTAACATACTATTTCCTTATGATTCTTATAAAATATAAATACAGTGCAGGGATTACTTTACACCCCTTTGAAAACTTAAATGGGTTTTAGCATTTGTACTTTGTGAAACTGTGCCCTGTGCTGTCGGCCAGCAAGTTTTTGTATTTGTTCATGCCAAGTTTTCCCAGCCCTGAGGTCAAAGTCCAGTACGTGTTTTTCAGCTTGCAGAGGTGAATTTACCAGAGGCGACATAAGGTCACCAAGAACTTTGGTTTCTAATGGTGGTGAGAAGCTAGCTTTCACTCCTGAGCAGAAAATGACACTCTCTTTACTGCGGCGCTCCATGGGTAGGGCTGTACAAGTCATCACTCACATAGGTGCAAAGGGGTAAGGGTGGGCACATCCATACCAGGATCGAGAGCTGACTGATGGGTTATTGCAGTAAAGCTCGGCCACTGAGGCTAGCCATCTGTTAATGTCAGTCCTACCAACTTAACCCTTGGTCTGGCGGTCTGGGTGGTGTTGCCGTGGAGCATTTCACAGCAAATTTAATGTTTGGATTCAACATATGAACTGCATTGCGACTCCTCTTACATCTACCATTCAAAAGTGCAGAAAATTATAGCAGGGCATATTGTAATTATGTGGAGAAGGAGAGAGAGAGGGGGAATAATAGAGAGGCAATCCTTTCTTGCCAGACCCAAAAGTGGTGCTGCCCTCGGCAATTTTAAATGTCAATAACTCTTTCTGCCCGTTTTTGTGCTAGAATCATGCTGATTGCACCGGATGAAAATTGATGTGATTTTCTATACAAGATTCACTATGTGTGATGACGGCGTGTTCTGAAAAGTGAATCTGAAGTTGAATCAGGCTTCACTGGATTGATAGCGTCTTACATGTTTTTTTTATGCCTCCACATATATCGCAGGCCCTTAATTGCTCCTTTGTGCAACATCCAGGGCAGTGGAGTATACTAAACATCATGTCAAGCCTTTTGGAGCAGCAATTTGTAGTAGAGATCTTTCAAAAATGATTATACTCGGCAAATAAAAAATGCTCTATGATCTAATATATTTGAAATGATATGGACAAAATAATATCATGTTTTAGTTTTCATAAATGTATTTTACATTAATGTTAATTTCTGTATTTCAGGGCCATGGTTTTTGTTGAATTTCTTATTTGGCTTTTACTGGTCTTTTGAAAACGCCTTTTATCTGGTTTGTATTCAAATATACAAAAATTTATATTTTCCCAAAGTGATGTATCATAGGGAAACGCTCAAACAGTGAGACAGTGAATGAAGAGATAGTGAAGGTCAGGGTGGCAGATGAGCAACAAGTCTATTTTTTTCTTCTTTTTTTCAGCCCATATTCAGAAACTACTTTGTAAAACAGGGCCATCAGGGCTTCAGTGACATATCACAAAAAAGCATTCACTACTCCCAACCGTGCCACAGTCAAAACTCACCTGGACCTGATGTTCAGATTTGCAGTTTTTTTTTTATTTTTTCAGAGCATGTCCCTGAACTTCACAGAATTTTTAATTCAATCACTCTGACAGAGAGTCAGTGAATCAGCAGAAAAGCTCAGAGCCTGTCCTTTATCAACTCTCCAACCTCCTGTCATTAGAGCTCCCAAAAGAGGCCTGAGAGAGGTGATGTAAAAACTACAGTGAGATCTTTTTTTTATTTTTAAGATATTTTTGAAGCATTTTATGCACTTATTAGATAGGACAGTGAAAAGACACAGGAAAGCACACAGAGAGATCTAGGGGAATGTGGTAAAGATCGTCTTGGTTGGGAGTCGAACCGGCAATCACCACTTTGGATGATACCAAAATGGGCTATGCCTCTAATCACTTGACCACCGAGCACCCTGATGAGATCTTTCTTCATGCTTAAAAACACAAATTAGACCTTTAATACAAGTATAGCCAAATAAGACTAGTTGTTTAACCTTAAAGGGAGTGGGTGAGGTCTGTTTTCGTCTCTTTTCAATAGAAACCAGGTAAAGCTAGCAGGTGTTTGATGCCTGGTATTATGTGCTGGGACCCTATTTGTACTGTTGACAAAGTATGGTGCTGTTTTGAATATTATTTGTTGCTATGAGTGGCTTTTTTTGATGCCGGTTGGCTCGTGGCTACAAAGACAGCAGTATGTTGCTATCTGGCTGTCTGTGCTGAAGTTGCTACAACTAGAGAAGTTTGTGGTCGGCAAACTTGATCTCTCCAGGGGGTGCTCTACTCAGGGTGTGTTAGACAATGGATTAAATTTATGCTGGAAAATCCCTTTAAGCACAGCTTTTTGTGTATATGCAGGTGAAAGAGATGCATCAATTAATGATATTGTCCTACAATCTGATTTAGGATGGGTATCTCCATATTGTATGAGATATCTATGTATGAGAAAAGAAAGATCTGCTAATAGTAAAACCAGATTCTATGAACAAAGAGGATACAACATGTCACTGAATGGATCTAAATTGAAAATCTACCTATGCCTCTCCTCACAGGGTATAATTTTATTAAAGTGCTCTACTTTCTCTTCCGAACAATGACTCTTAAAGAGCATTTATAGGCTGCTAAGTAAGAAAAATCTCTGCCTATAACCAATGTACCTACAGACTTACAACTAAATCTTCCAGTGAAAAGTGATGTTGGCACCTGGTTAATATTCATGTTCTAAAAAAAGGAAAGAAAGCTGCTTTCACTCCCAGCCATGCATGGTCATCTAAATTACAGTTTGTCAGAGGCAAACACACAGTGGTGTGTGTGTGTGTGAGTGTGAGATGCCTAAGTAACTATTATGCACTATTTGGCGTTGGGTTAAACTTGTGGATCAGAACTGTGTAGGCATAAATGGAGTAAAGAGGTGGCATCAGACTGAGGCTGGAAGTTAAGTGAACAAGCAGTTATATTGCTTACAGGGAAATTGCCGGTGGGGGAAAAAAGCACATACTGTAGAAAAATATTAGACATTATTGAATGAGTTTTTTTCTCTATTTTCCTGAGCTATCCTGCTTTACAAACCCTGGCATGCATAGGGAGAGTATTGTGGGTGTTTTATTATATTTTATTTTATTTTTTTATTACAGACATTTTTCCCAAGGGACATACTGGTGACGGTTGGGAGGAATGAGAGAAAATGAAAAATGCTAACTTCAAGTTTATGAGATTTTTTATTCAAGGGAAATAGATAAATAAAGGAAAAAGTGTCCTCATGAGCTGGGAGTTGAAAATAAGAATAACAGATCACATCAGATATGTGGGCCATACAACTCTAATGTGTGCCTGTTAAAAAACAATCACAAAAAACATAGTAGTAATATTTCTAACATAAATTACCAGCACTAATATATAATCAACAAGCAACAAATCTCTACTCACTCTTCTAACGCTCCACGTACTGCACCACTTCCTCTCCTTTTTGTCTGCCCTGACTGCTCTGGCCAGGTCTTCTTTTACTCTGCTTTTCAGACCCTCGATCTGTCTCACTGTGAGTCTCATAACTCGGCAAGTATTTGCTCTTCCTTGACTCCATCTCAATGTGTCCTTTGTTGCCCTGTCAAACAGCTAATTGTTTTGATTAAAGCACTTTCTAATTAAATATACAGCAACTACATCTAAGAGATGCATTTTGATTATATACCAGCAGCCTGTGTAATTCAAGGTCTTCAGAAGGAAATGGATTCTCTCACCATCTCCTCCAACCTGTTCTATTCAATATATTTTTAAGAGAAAAAAAGGGAATGAAAAATAATTCAGAGGAGAAACACCACCATGATGCCCAGCACACTGATTCATTCTCACATGCTGTGAATCTGCCTGTATGCTACAGTATGCTGTAGAGTAGAGTAAAGTTAGACCTACTGTCTGTCCCAGCTTACTGTGACACCTCTTTATACCCAAGCTAAACCTTCAAGTTAGAGTGAAAAATAACATGTTTTTCTTGGATGTTTATGGCTCATTACACTTAAGCCTGGGGACAGTAATCTATGAGATTACAAATAAGTGGGCCTCAGCGCTGGAAGGCAGGATCTGTGCATTTTTGCGTGGGGAGAGGGAATTTGGCAGGCTGTTGTCAAGCCAGTGGATCAAAGTCCCTTTCCCACTGCAGTGGCTCATCACAACAGCAGAGAGAGAGAGAGAGAGAGAGAAATAAAGGGGAGACAGAGATCTTGGAGGAAGACAGCTTACGCCACTCATGGTTGGCTTACTGTGCACACTTGCTTCACATTTGAGATCCAAAGCCCATACTGAGCATAGCTCAATAAAGCACTCAAGTCAACAGGGGAGACTAGATGTGCTGTCAGTGTCACTACATCCAAATGGATTGTGACAGTGACACATGAGCACGTACAGAAGAAATGTCTCCATGCAAAATATGAAAAGGATGTCGGCATTTGGAAATGTTATGGTTAAAAAAGCTGTACCAAAACTTTCAAGATTCGTTCCGACACTTGAATTTATTCGATACCGTACTGGTGTAAACACACTGTAGTCACTGCTGAGCTCTGATAACATCCGTTTGTACAGTACAAGATATGTGTTTTGACCAAGTGTAAAAGATAATGTCATTAATTAGAAAAAAAAACAAAACTTACCTACTGCCTCTAATTTCACATTAGTCACAACTTCCCTGAGAGGGAGTACATGTATAATCCGTGTACTCTACACACACTGCAGCAGCCTCTGTGTTCTGTCTGAATCCTATTCCCGTCCTTGCACCAAGGAGTGCATATAAGCATAAAATTCTGTCTCTGGCTACAGGCATTTTCCATGTGACTTGATATCTGTGGACATTAGAATAATGTCACATCCACGGAAGGAAAACAGATTTATGCAGACAAAAACAGAACATCAGTTAAACCGGGCCTTGGGATTACTACCGCTACTATCGAGGTGCCCTTGAGCAAGCTCCTTTATCCCCTATTTCTCTACACAGTTGTCAAACACAATGCCCGGCAAACTGCAGCATGAAATCTTCTGTGGGTGATTATTCAGCCACATTTCCTTGATGAAAAGGACAGAGACGGTCTTGGTAAAAACACTGGTTGGTAATAATGCAAGACAAAAATAACGGCCTTGTTACGTATCACAAAAGATGTTTAAACACCCCTCTCACACCTATATTTGGATATTTAATGGAGACGTGAAGTAATATCTGCAGTGCCTGTCACAGTTAGGGAGAGCTCTGCCCCCCTCTTTCTGTTGGTGTCTCTCAGCATTCATTATTAATCAGAGAATGTTCGTTTTGGTTCCATGATCGCTTTGATAATCAAGGTTGCTGATGGTAGTGCACACATTCGAAATTGATAGTTTGAGCATGGACTACTCAGGGGACAAAAGTGTTAATTAATTAAGCAATAAGGTGAATAGAAAGTACTCAGGATGTGCTCAGAAGTCTGGAGCTCCCTGAAACAGTCATAATGCATTATCAATAAACACCACCAAAAACTATTCATCTGCATTATTCTTGTTGTCATTACAAGATCACAGTGATCTCAGCGAATACAATACCAGGTGTGAAGTATCAATTTGGTTATAAAGTTTTTTTGTTGCCTATTGAAGAAGGATAAAGAAAAAGGATCACTGTTTTAAAATATTTTACAATTCGTTTGTAAAGATTCTGCTTCAATATGATTTGAGAACAACGTAATTTGTTTACCAAGATATTTATAATGATTGCAATCAGTAGTTTTCATGATCTAACTTTTTTTCTTTTCGATTTTGATACTTGCAAAAAATAAGCTGTTGTAACGCCAAGTGACTGATGTGTAATTACCAGGTGGGGACCAGCATGGTTGAGTGTTTACAAAATGCAGAGACCAATCAACAGTCTCTGTGCATTTTGTGCCTTCGGGATGAGATGCTGCCATGCCAACACTTCACTGTTATTTTAGGCCACACCATTGAAACAGTCTTTGCTGCGGGCTGTAGATGTTTGTTTCAAGGCTTTCTTTGTGTTTGTGTGAGTGTGTGACATCAATTAGCCTGAACCAAGCAGCGTTTCCCCAACTGGGAGTCTCTCTAACATGCAGCGAATCATATTCATGGACCTGAGTCCAAATCTGTGAAGTGAAGGCTTTTGGACATTTGATGGCAAATGTTGAATTGTTATTTACTTGGCCAAGCATGTTATTTTTTCACCTGTGTCCGTTTATTGGTCAGCAAGATCGTGCAAAAAATACTGAACCGATTTGCACTGAGCTTGGTGAAAGGGTGGGGGATTGGCCAAGACACCCTGTGGCCCAGCCCATGTGGTCTCACAAGACCCTAAGCCACAATGAGCGAAACTGCTGCTATTGCCAGGAAATCTTTCCAATTGTGGTGGAGATATTTCAGTCAGGTTCAAAATGAGGGAGCCACCGACTGACAGACATTATCATCTGTAGCATATATTTTACGAGTGTGGGCGTATACAGAAAATCAGGTGAGGACCATAATCACTAGGTTTTATCTTCTGGACCCTATGAATGTCTGCACCAAGTTTCACAGCAATCTATGAAGTAGTGCATAGTTGACGGTTGATTCCCAGTGCGCAGGACCTTTCTTATCCAACATTTCTCTTTCTTTGCATTTTCATAAAAAACCTATAAATGTCCAAAGAATTATCTCAAGTTCAGATCAGACATTTCACCACATGTGCTTTCTTTCAACTCTGCCAAATCTAAACCACCTTTTCATAAGTTGCATGGAAAGATAGGGCAGAAAAGGGGATGGGGAAGAGGTGTGCACATTAAAGGGATATTCCGGTATAAGTTTAACCCATGGTCTAACAAGTCGATCACTGAATGCAGTAGAAAAGTAAGGAGCCCAGTGACGTTCAATCCAAAAATGCAGGCAGACTTTGCTGACTGTGATAGTTTGAGCAACTCAACTCCATTCATTTCCCTGTCAATACTCGCTAGTTATTGTTACAAACGGATAGGAACTCATTGAATGATGCATTCGGTAATCGACTTGTCAGGGCTTTTCCACAGCTAACAAATGGCTGGAGGAGAGCATGTAAATGAAAAACTACAGGCCCAAGATTTTCCACCTTCCTATTCAATCAGCCTTCAGTTTATGGTTAGTTAGAGAAATTATGCTTCTGACCACACCTCATTAAAAAGCCAACTCAGCTTATTACCTTGAAACAACACTGTAAATGGGGCAATTAAACACAAAATACAATTCATCCTAAATGTATCAAAATCACAAACAATACAAACTCTGGTCTTTAGGAGTACCTTTATGTCTGACTACTCCATGGAGTAAAAGGCACAGATATTCAGAAAAAAAAACACACTCAAATGAAAGGACACGCAAGCTTTCAACAACATTATGTACTCTGTGCTGGCAAACAAACGGCATCTGCTACTCTGTGTCCTCAACTCCTCCTCCAGTGTATCTAGTGTTGTTCTGGCAAGGTGTAAATTGCGTTCAGGTAATGGGACATGGCTTCAAATGAAAAATCTTGTTGTGGGCGTCTGCTTAAGAGGCTACAGTTTGATTCAGAAGTGACAATGATGATGTGGCAAGGACAAAAAGCAAACAAAAAGCAGCAGGAGGTCATAACACACAGAGCCATACAAAACCAAGTTGATGTATTTCATCAATGGTGGAAGAGATGCCTGTAGGCACAAACAGATAGAGAAAGCTGTGAGATTGCACCAAACATGTGATCGTTGTAAGAGAAGCCAATTTCATGGGTGCCATGAATTCCTGGCAAAATTTGCTGCACGCAGTCATTTTATGAATAAAAGAAAAAGCTCTGAACACAGTGAGGCATTTTTAAGAGTTAAGTATATGGAGTGTGTGCGAGCTCTGGATGGTATGATAATGAAATAAATGTTGCATTTGAGTTGCACACAGGCATTGGGCACTGCTAGTTCAGTATGCAGTATATGCAGCTGCATCAAAGATGGACCCTTTAAACTGCTCCAAGATTAGACTTCCAGCTCGAAGCAACAGGAGATGGGATGTCCCTGGCCAAGTTGAATGCCAATACACAAATTCAATGAGGCTGCGAGCTCAAGTGCAGGGAGGATGATGTTCGATACACCCTCATGACTCCAGGGAGAATTGCCAGTCCACTGAAAGATGAGATTAAGAAGGAGCTAGACATAAGAGTACAGCACATAGATATTATACAGTCACTGTACCATTAAATACGCGCAGCCTCGGCAGCATCACTTCTCACACATGATAAATGAGACTAAAAATAAATAATCTTTCTACTCTGCAACTGATAAATTGATAAATCCAACCAGATCAATTCCAGCTGAAGTCCTCTCTGCAGATAAATCAGTCTGCCACTTACTTCCAGCATCAGAAATAAAGCTTAAATATTGTGCAAAGGTGACTCTGTTCCATCTGTTCCCTCACATCACTGTACCGTCCTGGCTACTATACTATAATTTATCCCCTGTTAGCTTTAGTCATTTTGAAGATGTAGTCCTGCAGCTTAAACCTTCCACTTGTTCTCTTGACCCTATTCCAACAAAATACCACGAATACCAACTATAGTCTGGAGATTTCTCCATTTCTTCCAGACATACTGCTTTCTCAGTGTCACTGAAAAAATCATCAAGACCCATCCATTACAAGCAAATACAGACTAATGTCGAACGTTCCTGCTATTAGTCAAATCCTTGAAAAGGTTCTCTTAAAACAACTGCACAGCTACTTAGCCCTCCACAACCTGTATTTTGTGTATCAGGTGGGTTTTAAAGTGACTCACAGCACAAAATCTGCTTTTGTTTAGAATATTCTAAAGCCAAAAGTGACACAAAGAAACTTTCAATATTTCTATGACAGTTATCATGAGATCTGAAAACAGTGTCATCTCATCTGTAACCTTTCACAGCTGACTTGAAAAGAAAAAGTCTCCTTGTATCTATTGTAAGCTTTGCATATGTGGAAGTCAATATTTTCAATTTTTGGTACACCACTATTCAATCTGTCCATGCTGCCTCCTGATACAACCAAGTGGCATTGTGCAGTGTATGTCCCGTCATTCCTGTAATACACAGCCATAAATAAGCATGTGAAATGCATTTATGATGTCATCCACTGTATGCCTCAAAACTTACATTTACCTTTTCCCCCAAGCACAGTGTGCCTCAGAGTTATTACTGACTCCCAGCATCACATCACCACCATTGCAAAAATGGTTTACTACTATTTAAAAAATATTTCCAAACTTAGTGTGACTCAGAAAATGGGTCCATTGGTGCAGTCATCCCCAGCAGATTAAATTAGTGTAAAGCCCATTTTGAAGCACTTTGCAAAAAGACAAAAAGAGTATTAAGTGGGACTAAGGGAAAACCTAACACAGTGAAAACACTTCACTGGCTGCTGGTACAATACAGAACAGACCTTAAAATACTATCACTTATTTACAAGGCATTACATTATGTGACTATATCCCAGTTAGCAGCCTCTAATCATCAGGCATGTGTCTGAATGTAACTAGAATTAAAACTAAATCAGGTGAAGGTGCATTCAGTAACTATTGTGCAGATGACCCGAGTTCTTCAGCAACTTCTTAAAATTGTGTCAAACGTTTCTTTTCACACATGCTTTTTTTGGAAGGTAAAGTTGAAGGTGTGCTTGTGTGTGTTTACGGACTTGTATTTATATTCTGGTGCAGCTTTTAACCTGAATACACACTGACCCATGGGGATTGTGTCACTCTAGGGACAAGAATTGAGCTCGCCAACGGTGGAGAGTGCTTTTTGAAGGGAGCAGGCTTGTTTTTAGGGTTGGGGTTAAAATTAGGTTTTGCGCATGCCTTGCCTTGCTTCACTTGTGCTTTGTACGCCCAAAAGGTTATTGTATTTTGGTGTTTTGTTTTATTTTATATTTCACTGCAAAGCACAAATTTTCCCTATGTATACACTGAGCAATGCAGTTTTGTGGAATACAGATGCAGTTATCACTGCTTTGTGCTGTGAGAACAGTGTATCTTCACATTTGTACGTTTGTCACAGGAGATGTGCTCAATAGGAAATTGATAAAGACCATAGTAATCATAGACTGGATGCAGTAATAAGGGTGAGGCAACAAGAAGTGGTGGTGGTTTAAGAAGAAAGGTAGACCTGACAATTTTAGAAATGATTTTTTGTTAGGTAAAAGTCTCACACCAACATGGTCAAGGACACTGTGGAACAGCTGCAATTTATCAGGCAGTTAAGATGCAGGATACTGACTACAGCACCAGGGTTTGAAGTCTATGAACTCGTGTGCTTTACTTTTGTTTACAGGTTACCAACACCGAGTTCTTTTAGGGGAGGAAAGCTGTCTAGCTGTGAACAAAATGATGCAGAGGCTCGAGAAGCTTGAAGTGAAGCTACATTCAGTCAGAAGCTGTGAAAAAAAGAAACAACCAACAAGATCTGTTTGTAGTAAAGGATAAAAAGATATCAGCGTCGTCGTCTTCTTAAAATGCTGAGCGTGAGGGAAAAAAACATGTCAATGTTACTGCTCCTCACTACAAACTACTCTTTGTAGTGAATGATAAAAGATAAATAGTACATCCCGCATGCATGTGTTTTAATAATAAAGGATAACAGGTGCTGCTGCTCCTCTGCATCCTATCTCAGTGTGTGAGGCAGCATAAAGTTTTCCATTTGTCCCCCCTAGGTGAACAAAAGAGAGCTCATAAACCAAAGGAAACTCATAACCCCAAGAAAAGAAAACCAGACAAACCCTGTTCCAACCATATATGACCAGAGGGGCTGTATTCACAGTCCTCGCAGGCTGCTCCTTTCACTAAGCCAAGGGAACAGTTAAATTGATCAACAACTGAATGAAATACTGTTGGTGCAATATTTTCTTCAAATTCAGAAAACTGGACTTTAAAGATGATTTCCAACATATAGCAAGAGGACAGTGGATGTAAACTGCTCCTTTCTTCAACATTTCATCAGAAGTGGAGGAATCCAGTGTACACTCTTAACTGATTGGTATGGCTGATTATAAGGCGCCTCTGCAACTGCCATGTGGTTATGAACTCGCACATCGGGGGGTGCTTATTTGCATAGGTCTCTCGCAGTTGAATATCCCTGCTCTCCACACAGCAAAAAAAAGAAAAAAAAGAGAGAGAATCATGCAGTACTTTTTTGTTTGCATAAACAAGTGTTTGCACTCCAGGAAGGTTAAAGTGAGGCTGTGGATAGCTGCAATACTGCCAGATATTCATGAAGGAAAACAAAGCATGAATGCCTGAATATTAGTTTTGATTGTCTGAGAATCTGTTAATATTAAGAGTGATACTGAGTGAAGCGCAGTGACAGATAAACACTGGGATTCAAAGTTATGGAGGCTCTCTGTCTGAAGCAAAGGTATGCTTCCAAGACTCTGGTTATAATGCTGGGTATTTAAAGGAGAAGTTCCATTTTTTGCAACCTGGACCTTATCTCTAGCATAAAATACGTTCATTTACTCACCCATACAATTTTGGTGTAACTTGTCTCGAATGGATCTAAATATCGCCTGAAGGACTCCAAGTTACACCAAAATTGTATGGGTGAGTAAATGAATGTATTTTATGCTAGAAATAAGGTCCAGGTTGCAAAAACCAGAACTTCTCCTTTAAATCAGTAAGCAAAGGAACAAACAAAGAGGTGAATTCAGTGACAGGATCTAGAATGAATAATTAATCAATGTCACATTTATTTTCTTTTGTTCCTTTCAAACGTCCACTGACTATTCCTGCCCTTTTAGTACACAAGCATCTCGTATTATAGGCTGAAACCTTAGCAGAATAGATGGGCCTCGTAGGCCCTGTGAAACTCGTGCAATTGATGAGCAAGGAATTAATCTGTCATCATGTTGATGTCATGTCATGTACCTAGCAAAGTTCAAAATTTCTGGAAACATGTCTTTGTAATGGAGTTGGCAGGAAAATGACTGGGAGTGATATGCAACATGTGTCCTTGGGGTTCACAGTGTGGTTCATGTTCTGAGCCTTAAAGCTTAGGCCACCAGGGTGATGGATCTACCATTAATAATGCTAGAAACAGTTTCCATGAAAACTGCTGACGGTGTGAGAAGCCACATTAATAAAGATGAAGAAGGTGATGGAGGTTGAATACACCAGTACAACTTTTGACAATGTTGACTTTGTAGCTTTGTGAAAGCCACCATGGAAAATAATACGTTGTGTGAGAGAGAGCAGAGTGACAGGATCCAGGATGAGAGTAGACCACCCACAACAAGAGCTGAGAATGAAAGTGGAGAAGAAAATCAGAACTGGACAAAACAGGGAGGTATTTCTCCCATGTTACCTTCTTGTTCTTGACCGTACATTGCCAGTACTGGTTTTCTAGGAATTATTAGATTAGAGGTTATTTGTCCAAACAGAGGAAAAGAGTATATTTCTCTTTTCCAGGAAAATTGTTTTCACATTCCGTACAAACCCAGAGAAACATTCACAGATCAGAGAACATAAATACATGGCAGAATTAGACCATAAACCTGACAAGAGCCTGATCAGGTTGTTCAGAAATATTTCCTCTGACTCCTCACGTTCTAAATAGAGATTATCAACTTTTGCCCTCAAACAGCTAAACACTGTAGAGAACAGATTTAAAACTTCTTCTGTATGTATCAGTCCATCTTACTGCTGAACCAACTAAGCTAATATCCAGGGCAGTGAGTCTATAAATCTGTATTATTTGTAAAATATGAGGTTGTATTAGAGGATGGGCAGTCTGTCCTTGTCTGCCTTTGTATAATGTTGTATGTCATGGGGATCTGCTGTGGGATAGCTGTGTACTTTTGTACAATGTGGTATGTCAATACAGGGTGTTACATGTTACATCTGTCTTTGTGTATAGGTCTTTGTCATTTCCTTTTATATGTTCATATTATGTTTGTCCTTTTCTTCAATGAGCTACCAAGGGGTGCAAATAGAATTTCAGCCTGCTGACAATACAATGTGGTATCGTATCATTCCGTTCAGAACTCAAGAAACATTCACAGATCACAAAACATAAATACATGGCAGAGTCAGACCATAAATATAAAACAACGCTGTTGCAATATATACCCGTAATGTTGCTGTATGTACAACAACTTTGTACCAAACAGTTATTCTGCTGTTTATTTTATAACTGGATGCTTTGCTTTTCTGTGGCTACCAGGGGAGAATGTGGTAATGAGCAGATGGTTTGGGTGTGCCCAGGTGATGGCATGACAATAAGATAACTGTATGTCTACGTGTTCCTTGAATAAAATTGGCCTCCAACTGCTCTGATGTCTTGGGCCTTGTGATTAATTGATGTACAACTAACAAAGCCTTCAGCCTGATGTCCCATGAAAGAGCTCCTGACAGCTCCATGGCGCTGTGTTACTGTGTTTGTTGGGATGTTTCTGCTGATCTAATAAACTCAGGCTGTGACCGAGGATTATAGTTGGAGTAACCATGGGACAGCATGGGAAAAGGGATAGAAGGTAAACAAGAGTATGTAAGAAGATCAATGCATGGTGTAAGCTGCAAACAGCTGAATAGTGTTTCATGTTTAAAATCAAAGGTGATGAAATATATAGCTTCAGTAATATCATTTAAATTTTAGAAAAGTGTAGTAAAATCTTTAGTGTGTTTGCAAATGTAGACCTTTAGAGTGAGGTTTTCACAGACTCAAGTGGAAAATAACTTAATAAAAATGTGTGCCGTCTAAATTGTTGGTATTTATGTGTTCATGAAATCATGACTCCCAGACCAGACTGTCACAACACTTACAAACGAATGTTAAAAGCCACAGCCAAACTGCCAAAAATGTATAATTATTCAAAGAGGAAACCAAGAGGAGATTCAGTTTATTTAGAAAACAGTTAGATACCAGTGATCAGCTCATCTCCAGTGCAACCATTTCTTTCCCCAGAATAAGCTATTCTTCTGGTAATGGCTTGTTTATGATATAACAAATGTGTGTATATGGATTTCAGGCTGACAGCATCCTTCTTTACCACACAGTGCTGATCCACTGACAAGCTGTGGCTCTTACGGTTGCCCTGCTGTATATTGATTTTGCTTCTCCATGTGGTGGTTCTCAGGATCTTCCGTACTGAAGTAGTTCCAAAAGGTCATCCCCTTATAAAGATATATAGAATCCAGACTTCTCACCTCCCAGAAAACAAACAAGTTCACATTCAGCAAGGAAAGTTTCAAACTTTCTATCTGAGTCTCTCCTGTCCAGAAAGGCAGGGATTTTACATTGTTATCATCCTGCTTATTTGCTTTCAGTATGTATTTGCGCCCATGTTTATGACACTATTGACAGTCCCTCTAGCAACACTGTCACTCAATTGTTTGGTTGGTGTATGTACAGTATGTTGCATGCACTGCCTCATCACCCTCTCTCAGGTTTTATTTATTTTTGCATGGGTCATAAGAAATTACATCAAACAGAAATAAGCCAAGTGTGTCTGTGCCATCTGCAGCCCTGAATGACAGAATCTGGGAGTGGGCGAAGACAGTGGGAAAGAGGATTGATTTCATGCATGTGAGACTCCACAGGAAAATCAATATGCTCACCCCAACCCACGATTGACTTAACAGCATATGCCAACCACCTCTGAGCGAAGCTGAGAGCAAATGTCCGCGCAGTTTATTATAGACGCTCTGTACCGATATGATCTCAGACTCCCTGTTTTTTAGTTCAGCACATCGCCTGCCTGTAGGACACGCACTCATCTCCTCCCTAGCTGGGTTTGAATAACATTATTGAGGTAGGTAGCTAACACATTACACTCCCCTACTATTTTATTACTGTTAAGCTCCAGTGTGTGTCAGATTGAACTCTCTCTGTCGGCATTTGCTGAGCACCAGCTGACCTTTACTACGGCCTGAAAAATGGTCAGACCGATCAAGCAGCTACTCTCAGGCTTGATTGTTTCTATATTAATTGTTTTTATATTTCATGTGGCATATGTCTGGTTTGTGTCACTGCATGTATTTTGCATCTATTGCATCATCACAATTTTTGGCATAATAAACTGTGACAATCATTTTTTCGACAGCTGCTATTTGCAGGCAGGTGTTGGTAGGTTCTCCCGCACAAAGTCAATGAGTCACATGGGAGAGACTCTGGCAGAAAGGCATTGTAACACATGCTTAATATAACCATGATCTTTTCCTAAAAATACAATGACACAACAATTTCTGATTTCACATAGAAGTTTAGCTCTGGTTTCTCCACAGAACGTCTGGTGTTTGACTCATTTGTCCACCACAACGTCCTTTGTCTCTCACATGCCTTTCTGCTACAGTACATTTAATAAGCACCTGACAGTTGCAGATATTCATTATAGTGTTTATTGAAAGGCACATGGCAACAGTTTGTGCAATGTGTGCTTGTGTGTGTTCATTTAAACAGCACAGAAAAGAAGTTCCATAAATGTGTAAATAGCTAATTACAATTAATAGAATTAAATGTGATCATATACACCTGGGCGCTAGTGATCACTTATTTTCCAATTATATTTTTTTCATTTTTAATCAGACAAGTAGGGTTCAACATTTTAAATTGATTTCATTTGTTTAAGACTTGAATATTTATTAAAACAGCTACAAAGGAAAGAGAGGAAAAGCTGAGGCATTACTTCAAATATGCCTATTATCTGGCACATTGGCACAGAAGATTTATAATGCACATATATCTATGCAGAATAGTTTTTTTTTTTCAATGATTTCATTAATTTTTGTGAGGGGAAAAAGTATTCATAAGATAAACCCACATAAATGAAGACATTTCCACCATAAACCGATGCAGAAAAGGCAGAATCGGTGCATCAAAATTCACTAGAATATAGGAAATGGGTTGTTTGATGTTCTGCACCCATTTCAGACAACCTCCTGAATCCGCTCACCCCTAATGCACAAACAAAACTTACTCTCATGTTTGACATTTTAGCATGTGCCACAGATAAAACCAGTACAATAGTCAACATGTGATGTGATGGACTTCAGTGAAAACCTCCAGTATTAAACAAGACCACAAAGAAAATATATATTAAAGAGCCTTCAAAAACATAACATGTATATAACATGTTCCGTTTAAAGGTGAACTCTGTCTGTCACTTTTTTTCTCTACGGAGCTCCCCCTACAGTGGTATTTTCACTGTGGTAAAAACTCACAGCTAACCAGAGGCAGAGAGCCTCCATTCTCCTTGTAATAAGTCATTTAACCATCACAATTACTGCTATATAATCAAGGTAAAAATCTTGCATAGTTCCTCTTTAAACAGGTAGCATTCTTAAAATATGACAGTGAAAAGATTAGCTACCTCCCTGGTGATTCATTAATCCAGAGCATGTTTCAAAGGGCCTCTGTTTCTGCTGGAGGTGAATTGACGCCACCATATGACTATTGAGTAAACAACTGGAAGCACCTGTCAGTCCTTGCCTTTAACTGACAGAAGTGTTTATCTGAGCATTCAGCCTCTGTCCTCACTGAAATTAAAACCCCACCAGGACAAAGTGGCTTTATACCAAATGTGAGCTATAATTGCTTTTTAGGGATGAAATGAATGCAACACTTTGTAATAAAATGAATCTTCTTAGTTATGGCAGCACTTTAGAAAATGTTAATGGACAGCACAAACCCCCTGGGATGTAAAATACGGGCAAGCAGCTCAGCAAAGCCACAAAGTAAGAGCAAAAGCAGAACTTCAGTCCATCTAATGGTGAACTTGGAGATCTTTGTAACTTCAGCCACAGTTTAATTCACACAATTTCTGGATTATGCATAAAATAAAAGGAGGAACAATGGAAAAGAAAATCCTCTCATTTCACTCAGAGGGTGTTTATATATAGTTTTTACTGTCAACATTTTTATAATATGATCACAACTGAATATTGTCATGAATTGAACATATACAGTATATTATTTGGAAACCAATCAAAATAAGAATCTTTCTCATGTCCAGATTCAAGCCTTATGGTCTGATAAAGATATCAGGAAATAGTAAGATATTTATTAAAGAGTGGAGTGGCACTGGGGTGCCACAACTCCTCCTGACAGTAACCTGTATTAACCATGAGGAGCCCTGTTCTTTCATTATCACACTTCTCAAATGCGGCGGTGTTGAGCTTTTATCTGTTTTCATAGCGCACAGTTTGCAGTGCAAAACCGCCTCTTGTTTCTCAGAGAGAGGCTACCTCCACTTCCTTCCACCTCTTCCTCCTCATTATCGCATCATTTGAACGAATTCTCTGCTCTCTTCTCTTTCAGTTCATACATTCATTATCTGTTCTATACTGGCCAAAAACAGCCCATCAACCTTTTTGCAGAATGAAGAATCCCCTGAGCCGCGTCTACATTTACTAATTGCTAAAGATTTAAGGCTAATGATGGGGATTTTAGCTCTGGAGCCCTGTCAGATCTGTTTTCTTGACTTGCCAGATGATTCTCAGCTTCTCGTGGTGCCTGTAGCTACTGTCACAGTGTGTGCCGAAACCAGGAGAAATACTACAAAAGAGTTCACAAAGCTGTTACAAGATCATGTCGACTTTCTATCGCCAATTTCTAATTCACCTGTGAAACAAAAGAAGAAACAGAATATTAATAGCATGAGATTTGTGACTAAGCAATTTCCCACACTTTGAAGTTAATGTGTTGCAAGCTAATTCAGCATAAGGTATTATTCTATATTTAAGTAACCAAGATTTGACATTTATCTGAAATTAAACCCCATACCGCAAGTACATACACAAACAACAACTGGTATAATCTGTAATAGTGAGGCTGCACAAGAGGGGACGCTTCATGTAAGAAATGCGTCTTTATATATATTAAATGCATCTGTTTATATATATAATGCATATTATAAATGAAATGCATTACATTCACTCTGAATGACAAAGACCATTCCCACTTAACTCGGATGCAGGGATGGGATTTACATAGGTCGTGTCACACAATTTGTGGATGTCCTTCAACATTTTAAACAGTCACTGTGCAACACTTTATATCCACCAAGCAATTAAGATGTACATGTTGACAGACGTATCTTGGAGGAGTTTTATGTAATTGAATTATTAAGTCCAGATTTGCAGAATGGATGACAGAGATTTGCATTCAAGTATATGAAATAAGTGTAGTGCAGTACAGAACAAGTGCAGCTTGAACTTTGAGTATTGCAAAGTTCAGTGTCACGTTCAGGGATCTGCTTCCACATTACTGATTCGTGATTCTAAATTGTGATACTCTAAACACGGAACACTTAAACCCTCCAGTCCTGTAATTTCAATATTAAAGGAAAATATTTACAGTGAAGTGTTGAATGTGCACTGGCCTCTGCTCTCTCCTTCTATGAGCCACAGATCTGTTGCCAGTGAATAAGTGCATCACTGGCACCCGTCTGCCTTCACTGCCAAGCGATCTAACCCCCAGTGAACAGCTTGCAGTCTGAGACGATACAGTGGCAAAGGACTGGCAATGGCCTGAGAGAGTGGGATGATGATTTACTGATGGGTGTGATACAAGATAAGTAAAGGAGGGTCTGAATCTTCTCAATGCTCTGTCACAAGAGCAGATTCCCAAGTATTTCCCTCGTGTTTTTCTGTTCAAGACATTAATTTACTCTTGTTGTATCCACAGTTCCAGAGCAAAGGGGCTCCAGAGCAAAGGAGCACGTCCCTGTTGGTTTGTTTGACAGGGCTGGGAGTGTGCAAGGAAGATTGGAAGAACCTGGCCTGGTTGGTAGAAATATTTTTACTTTTAACTGCGTGTAATTTGTTTTATTTGTTTTATGTGGGGTTTGAACCAATGACCAAGCTAAGCTGAACACCACTCTTCCTTCTAAAGTACAACATGATCAATCTAATGCATACATATACATATATATACATACACATTAGGTATGATGTACTGACAGCGTTATTTAAACAGCTTCTCTAGCAAACAACCTCAACAACAAATAAACACAGGCCCAGCTGGAGTAGGCTGGTAAGAGCCTCAGAGCATGGCTGGCAGCAGGATTTAAATATCAGGGTCAGTCAGGCCTGGACCAATTAGCAACTTGGACACACCTACACAAGCACTTCACTTACTCAGTCAGTTTACACCGCTGCAGTGAATATGTTAGTTTCCTCCATGCTGGTCAGTGCAATTGTCTCCATTCTCTCAAAGGTCAATGCTTTTGAGATACTTTGCATTTAGTCGCTGCTAGGAGTTCTCTGTGTCAAATAACTGCACAAATGTATCCACCCCTGCCACCAAATCCTGTGACTGTGATGAAATTCAGTGCACGTGACAAATTCAGAAAATGCCAACATTTGATACAAGTTTATTCTTTCAGATAAAACCCTTAGGATGCGCCATCTTGTTTTCAAGGTTTAAGATTGTTACAGCAAAACAACAATCAATGGTTCAATAAGCAGTAGCCGCCACAAAAAAACAAGTATAATGGCAAACATAAGTAGTACTATATATTGTATACTGCAAGACGAGAAGATTTGGTATGGTATGGTATTTATGGTTCAAGGTACCTTATTCCTGTCAGAAGCCTTTAACATAACAGCTCTTTTTCCAGTTGCTTTTCTGACTAAAGTGATGAAGAAAAAGTACTGTGGCTCTGATGAACATGATACCAGAAATTACTGTAAATAGACACACACATAGTCAAAAATGGTAGAATGGGTCGTGATGCAAGTTTGTTATGGCTATAAAAATGTTACAAAACTTAAAGTCACTAAACTGTCACTGTGTGCACTGTTGGTTTGTTATCTTGGCTGCAATTGGTTAATGGCATCACCATACCCAAACACACACACAGAAAAAAACATAGTTATCTATTCCCTAGATGAAAGCAATAATGCATCTTGAAGCACATGGCAAAGCTGGGCCCCATGCATGATATCTTTTAAGAAATTGAAATATACTCAGTCAGTGACAGCTGATGCACTGCTTTCGGTGTATTATGTGTTAGAGGTTCAAATGCCAGCATGTGTAGGAAGAAACTGGCGATGCTGAAGAATTAAACTTGAGATTTTGATCGTTTCCCAGCAGTTTTGCAATTTGATGCAACACAGCAACCATCTGTCCCACATACCTTAAGCTTAATTTCTAAGAGGTTTATTTGGGTATAAATAGAAAAAGTATATTATGCTGAAACTGTGTGTTCTCTCCCATGCCTTCTGTTTCAGGTTGGTTTCCTGTTTGTCTATCCATGATTAGGCCTTGAATGACTGGATATGCGTTTGATCATAGTGCCAAATGTTTGTCTGTAAGACTGTTTGTTGCAGGGCTTTGTTGTTTGTTCACTGAGACACAAAGAGAGAAAAGCTGTCAAAGAGCAGAGAAAATATTTTCTTCCCACATCCATTCATAGCCACTGGATAAATAATACAAATAAAATGCTGATTTATGTTTTTGTTTTCCCTTTCAGTTTCAGTTTGCGCATTCTGGTTTTCTAAGTGGACCTTGCAGATTTGGAGAAAGACCTTGTGGTAAATATAGCTTGTTCTGTGAAAAGTGATCATTGTGTACTGACTCAAGGGTTTATTGGCTTTTACATATTCTGTGCTGCACCAGCTCTGCTTTAAAAACTAAATCACACTAACTTCGGGCTGTGAAAAAGTGTAGTTTAGTACTTAAGTTAAAAAACATCAGAAAATGTGTTCTTCCAATTAACATTTCAGGACTGTGAAATGTGAAAATGTAGTTACAGTTAAATTACTGAGGGGGAAAAAGTCTAAATCTTAATTTTGATGGTGTGTGATTCACAACAGAAATATAGACACAAACATTCAGTAGCTTTGCAGTTTGATTTAATTTTATAAGTACATAAACAAACCTCTTACTGAGGCAGAAAACTCTGACCCAGACACTAAATGGATGGCTATCGCTTTGTGTATCTGTGCTTTTGAGCTTTTAACACCCAAATGAATTTCATTCCATTGTAGCACTAAGAGTGCTGAACCAGAAAATGCAACCATATCCCTGGAAAATCAGCCCCGGTTTCTGGAAAATCAGCCTCAGAGCCTGTTCCTCACTGCAACTGAGGCTCAGGAAAGTGTTGTCTATTGGTATATTGGATCTTTTGCTCCAGCCGTTGTGGAGAAACTCACATGTACTCCTGGACTAAAGTGTTTGAAATCACAACGCCATTATGGCTGATTTCTGAAATAGAAATGTTTCTTTTACCACCTCCGAGTACTTTGATCATTATGGGAGTAGTGCATCAGAAAACATTTCCAGAACTCTGCAGGACGCATGGATGCGGCGTGTTCCTCCTTCTCTGTTAATTATAAGAACATCTACAATTGACAAACTTCATCATGGCTTATCCATTTCTCACTTTTCATTGTTGATTGTCAAGTGTCCTCCACAATCTTTTTAATTATGTTAATCATTGGAAATTGCATAATGAATTGATTTTTAAGGTCAGCAATTTGCAGTGATTAAAACTAACTTGACATAACTACATGTCCCCCTTCATTCGAGGGTTAAGTAGACTCATGTCTCGGCAACAAGATCAAAGGGTGGTTTGAATTTAGTTTTTTATGAAAGCTGATAAATGGACAGGCCTTAACATACTTTTAGCTCTGACAGGCCAAGAGCCCATTATAAGCTGAGGGATAATGATCAATATGGCAGCATGTATCTAATCTGCACTTTGCCAACTGCAGTGGGCTATTCAAAGCATCTAACTGTGCTCATAGTGCAACTGCACAGTACAAGACAATGCAATGATGAGGTGCTGGCTAGTTTCCCATAACATCCCTGTTTATGCAGTAAAATATTAACCGTTTGTGAAAAATGTTAGAATGTTCGAATGTTAGAATTGTAATGACAACATTACAATGGCTAAAGGTCAAGGTCATGGTGACCTCAGAACCTCATGGCGAGGTTCTGAGGTCACCATGACCTTGACCTTTCCACCATTTTTCCACTTTACAGTATGCCATTTTACTCAAGGTGTCATGGAGATATTGTATTCACAGACCAAAACAGTGTTTTGTGAGGTCACTGTGACCTTTGATCTTGACCGCCAAAATCTAATCAGATCATCCTTGAGCCCCGGTTAAAACATGAGAACGTTCATCAAGGTGTCACTGAGACAACTCGTTTTTAAGAATGGGACAGATGTATGTATGTACATACAGATGGACACCCCGAAAGCTATATTGCCTTTGGCTTTCATCGGCATGCAGGCATAAAAGGTACGGTTTGAAGGTTTCATTAAATAACCCACAGTTACAGCATATTGCCTAAATAACAATGTGAAAATCCAATCAGCTGTGTGTGTTAGAATATGCAAATATACCTTAGACTCGGCATCACAATTCTAAATCAGTCAGCTCAAGGTATGCAATGAGACTAGAATGTTCCATTAACTCCCTTCCCCCATTCATGTCTTAACATCAGCTGCGGCTATTACATCAGTCAGGACATTACCAGTAAGGTGAGGTGGGGAGAAAAACAGATTTCATATGTGACAGGTCTTATCTGTCCTTCACTAAACACATTTGCAGGTAGGGAAGGATACGCTAGATTAGTCAGTGCATCATGTGGAAGATGAGCGACAAGGGCAGGTGCCAATAACCCTATGCTAGATTGAAAATTGAGAATTTCTCTGCAAATGCAGTGGAGCCACACAGGCCTGTTGGCTGACACCAGACACCCTGTCACCGGCAGAGATTGTCCTGTGAAAAACGACCACATCGGTCATCCGCTCGAGCAGCTTATTACAACCCAGTTAGGTTTAATTGTCAGGCGCCCTCTAGCAGTTGGAGTAAATATCACGGGAGCAACAGAGGAAGTCAGGTGACGCAGTAGAAAGAGCGACAAAGGCTTTGTCAAGAGAAGGTTAGGATGGATGGATGCCTGACACAGGAGACCACTGTTCGTTTCCTTTGTGAAACAAATGCTCTGTCATTTATCCATGATGCTTGACAGCATGTTTATAATTGTAACCATGACAACAAATTCCTCTAACCTTGCGAAAGTACTAAGTTTTAATTAAAAGCAGAAGTAATCTTTAATTTTTTTAGTAGTTATCCCATTCAAATTATGGTAAAACATTCACCTGGACTTGAAACTGATTTGATTTCAGTGACTAAAAGTCAATGGTCAAGGTCACATGACAACACATGATACTGATATTGTGAATGCAAAAGGTCCAGCAAGTGAATCCCTTTAAATTTTAAAATTGTCCACTTGGACTCAAGAACAAATTGATTAGAATATTGATTAGAGTTTGAGAGGTCAAGGTCAAGGTCACGGTGGCAAAACACTTCTTATCCATTACTCAAGACTTCACGCAACAATTATGACAAAATCATACACAAAATTGTTAGAATATTATGTAACTCTGAATAAACAGAGATGTAATGTCAAACTCTGTGAGTGGTGGAGGCATACACCAATACAGTGCTAACTCTGTTCTAGATGCAGCTCTTAATACAGTGACATTTTAGAAGAGGAAACAAAAGGACACAAACTAACCATCTGCTCATGATCCCACAAATTCAAATCATTTTTGTTGTTTGCATTTTAACAGTCATTTTGATTCATTTTTTAATCCTGACAAAAAAGAAGCTCTTTTTGGTCTTCTTGGTCTCACAAACAACAGATATATTAGCCAGTCAATGTTTTTCTCAGGATTCCATTAGCATCCTATTATGAACAGAGACACGTACAGTAAAGGTTAATTTTTAAGTTTTAGTTGACTTACCATAACCATGACAACCATGTCTTCCTTTATCTGACAGATTTGGTGAACTTCTTAGTCATAGTTTATTTACCATGACTGTGATGTTTCTGTGTGGTAACATATTTTCCACTGCCGTGTTACTTGAATACACAAGAATCACACTCTTCAACTCTTATACTGTATTTTGACTTTCCCAGTATGCCTGTGCGCACACATGCACAGACACACACCAGCTGAAGACAATGACTATGTCAACATGAAACTCCCATCATGCTAACTGGCCTTTCTTCAGCGCATCAGACAGCAGCCTCAGGGTCAAATTTATCAACTCTAACAAACCACCACAACTATCAAACATCAGAAATAGCTTTAGCCAACCAATGCTAAAAAAAATCAATACTCACCTAGTGTGCCAGTAAGCACTGGACAAACAGCCATCAAGAAAGGTTCATATGTCCACACAGGAAGAATAAATGGATGATGGCAATCGGTCACACAGTCACTTGCATCCAAAGAAATCATCATTCACTATCATTCGTACAGCGGGTCATACACCAGATTACAGCCTCACATTTACCAAAATATGAGAGGTAACAATGACATTGCTTGATTGCATGATTTAAATTCCTCATCCTGCTCAATAAAAAGACAAACCTGTAGTCACCCAGCAGAAGTCCATCCACTGGGCCTCAGTGTCCAGAGCCCATCATCAGCAACACTGACCGAGACCAAATCACTTAAAGAAAATACAGCTAACATTAGTCCTCAGATGTTTATCCACAATGGTAACGTTCAATAACCCTGAATTGAAAAAGACTAAAAAAACAATTAAGTCAATGTAGAAGTAAACTTACCTTGTTCTCTTCTATCTGTCCTCTTCCAGGCACCACCTTTTTGTTTGGGTTTGCTCAACATTTTGCTGCTGACTGAACTGTCCATTCGCAGAAGATTAAGTGCTTAAGTTTAAGAGACAAATTGATATAAATTAGGACAACCAGGAGTCCCTTTTTCTTCCCCTTTGAGAGGAAACTGAACTAGTAGTGGATAGAAATAAAAATAAATAAGAGTTGCATTTATTTTTAACATGCAATTTGGGAACATTTTATTAAGAGAAAAATTTGGAGGACTATTTTTCAAAACAATAGAGGGGATAGTCCTCTGGCAGCTGCTGTGCTACACCATTGACTAATCTTGGTTTATCTTGTTTTTTAGGAAAATCATTATATTACTGTAACTGTGGAAGAGGGTGGAGTCATAGAGGCTGCTCTCAAACTGCTCCCATACTGTGTAATGGAATTGTTTCAAACCTGCCTGATGCTCATCAAACACATGACTATCTTTCATATAGTTCTGATAAAAATGACGTCCTGAACTATAAAGACATCATGAACATGATTGAGGCTTGGAGCTATTCCCCCAATGCATTGTGTGAGGTGGCTATATAACATGTACAGTATATGGGCTTCATAAGAACTGTTTATACTTTTTTGTTCTATTTAATTAAAGCAATAAGCATTACAGCACAGGTTTTTGCAGTCTTTTTATGACACACACACACACACAGCAGTTAAATACATTGATTGTTCAGACAGAGCGAGCTAGCTGTCACATGGTCAGCTGTTGTTGGTGTTGTTGATGTGTTAGAGATCAACCAAAGTCGAGAACAGAAGTAGAGCATGACTCCAGTCAGTTTTCTCGGTTGCTACAAACACTAACTAAACACCTCAGAAGCAAGATGACGTGTAGAGATTTGGCATCTTCTTCTACAGCTCTCCTGGTGACAAACATTAGCCTATCAGTGGGTCACACATTACATTGCTTTAAAAAACATTACTTCAACATGCAGATGTCTTTATTTGATGCTCAACTACACTCACATTGCATGTGCACTTATTGTGAATCACAAATATATCATACAGTGTTATATATAGCGTGGTGTGTTATTCCACCTACTTGATAATAATGACTCATTTACAATACTAAAATATACATATCTATGTTAAGAATTTATGAGCTGAACACTATTTTTATCAGTGAGAAGTAATGGCCATTACTGGATTTGACAATAACAGCACTCAGACCAAAGTGCAAGCACATTATAGGGAAGTATCTGGAGGTGGACCTGACTGGAATACGTGATACTATTCTTGTCTGTGCTCGGTAGAAACGTATTAGAAGCATATTCCAGTTTACCTGACAGTGACTGAGGCTGTGGGTCTGCCATATCAAACATCCAGAGCTATTCTGCCTCCTGGCATCTAATTACTGACACAAATCATCCAGAGATAATGCATTCCGGTTTGTCATTAGCATGTAATTGACGATAATGCTAGATCTACCATGGGATGCTGAGGCTCTTACAAGATGTCTGCACTCAGCGATGAAGACTTAAGAGGGATGTAGACATGAGCAGGAGGCTCAGGTGCTAAAGGGCTGCTATGTAACTTCAGAAAGCAGCAACAACACCTAAACTCTCTGCAATATACAAGAAAATGTTGAAATTAGACATTTTACATTGCATTAGGGTGAAATTATGAAATAATGAAAGGTTAACGTGTGGCCACTGTGCCTTCATGATGTATGAGAATACAATTTAATTCAGTAAAATATGCAGTCAACACATTTGCTGGAGGCTTTCTCTCCTGTGTATCGACCTCATTTTAAATACTTGTTTCTCATTATGGTGCTTGCTGTACTGTTATATAGCTGTGGCATCAATATTCATTTCTTCTTACCCTCAAAGTCAGCAGCTCAGAGGTTGAGTCACTTTGAGTTCACGTGATGGGAAGGAAAGCACCATAATTTACGTCCTCAGTGGCACCTTCAACTGAAACTATTATTTTCTTGGGCAAAGGGAAATACAAAGCTGTGAACAACCAATTAAAATATATGCTAAAGCAACTAGTGGTGGGATTTCTCATAATGAGTTGAAAAAGAAGAAGTATTCATGTACATTATTCTGTGTTTAGACAGATGAAGAACACACAGGCACTTCACTGTTGCAGCAGAAAGTACAACACAAACTTCCTCCTGTCAGGAATTCAGTGCTGAAGCCTCAACCCGACCATCTGGATGGATGAATTAAACAATATCTTAAGTCTTCTATTGCTCTGTTATTGTGGCTTTAGTATTTATTTATTTTCTTCTCTCTTGTCAGTGCTTGGAAGAAATGTCAAGCCGAGGGAGAGAACAAGTGGAGGTCAATTGCCATGCTCCAGTTATTTAGGCGAGTACATGTGTTTATTTGTATACTTTAAAAGGCTCCACTTGATGAAATACATTGATCAAAACCAATACTAATGTAATGGGTTATGTAGAAGAAATAGAGCACATGAAGAGATTCTCTGTTGCACAGAAGAGGGTTATTGGATAAAGGGATCAGTGAAAATTTGTCAAGATTTAGAGAGAAATCAAATGTGCCAGTGGTGTTTAATTTGAAATTCACAAAAACTCTGTGATTGGCACATTTTATCATGCTCTTTTGAGCAGCTGATTAGCAATCAGAATTTTGTTCCACAATAAATTGGTATTGATCTTTTACCAGGAAAGCAAAAGCACACATAATTGATCTTCTTTCAGAACTTTAAAGAATCACAAATTCCTTCTGCCCCTGGCACCAAACCCCGAAGCCTTGTACCCAATAACTGTGAATGTCTCTGCAAACTGTCTTTTTATTGCTGTCTCTTTCTTTCAGCCTCTATCCTAGTGAGCTTTACTAATAATTTCTACTTGTGGATTGAATGCCAAAGAATAGGTTTGTCAGCATCCATAGTAACTTGGATGGCATTGGTTTCCAAGGGGCTGTTTAGATCCATAGCCTTATTCGATATGCACTTACACACTGTATTTGAAAAGAAAAAAAAAACTCTTTAATTAAAACACATGGACTGAAACTACTAAATTTCACAGAGCATCCACTAAAGGGAAAGTGCCATAATTCAGTGGCAATTCAATACATTTTTTACAAACCCTGTTGGAAAATACTGATTCTTAAACTCTGCAAATTTGTATGATAATGATTGGTTCTAGGACAGAGCTTGTCTCTGTGCAAACGCAAAAATTTGCTGAAACGTAGCTAAACAAGAATGTTGTGTAAATGTTCAAATGCATACTAGTGCTGCGACATGTTTCTTTAAAAATCATATAGGACTCAGATACTTCTTAAGCTCAACGTACACTCACAGAGCATGTAATCAGGAACACCAAACTAGTACTGGGTAAGGCCTCCCATCGCTACCCCAGTTCTCAATGACATGTGTCACACAGCATTTTTGGTTTGCTATGTTTGTCTTGCATGGATATTAGCCGCTATGCTGTATTTCTAATTCAATGTGTTTCTGTTCAATAGTTTCTTTGCTTTAATTACTCCTGGTTTGCCGTGTGTTTTGCATGATTGTTAGTTGCTTTTGGGGATTGTTTTGAATCCTCTTTGGATGTTATGATTTTGTTGTGTTTTGTAGTTTTTCTGCCGTGGTGCACACCCAGTTGAAAATGCAGTAGAGTGTGGACAATTAACCTGATTGGGTACCAGGACTGACACTGGGAACAACCAATCCTCAGTCAGCAGTGGGATACCAAGGGGCCAATCAGTGACTGGGAAATGAAGCAGCAGGAAGAACCACAGGTGGGACAGAGTTACAAGTCCAGTTTTGAGAGAGAAGCCAGGCTGACTGTGATGTGACTGCTGCTTGAATGCTGATTGTAAGCTTCTGCTGAGGAAATCCACCAGACACCAGTCGAAGGAGCCAAGCCGACATTTCTACGGGCCAGAATCTACATTACCGGTAAGCAGAATATTTGTTGAGGCTCAGAGCATAGTGGTGACAAAGTGTTAGTTCCTGGGCTATTTTTAAAGCCCAGTCTTGGACAATACAAAGTGTAAGAGTATTTGGCAGTGGATTTGTTGGCGGCGCAGAGATGATGGAATGTGGTGCTGTTTCACTGAGCCTCAAATTTCTGTGCTGTGCTGTCTTTAAATATCATTGGACATTATAACCTCTTGTACTGTAAATGCAATGATGGCTGAAGCTCTTGGCAAATTGGTACTTAACAGCTGTTGGCGCTAACACTGGCTATGTACCAATGGCAAGATTTACAAATGACTCCTTTAACCTGAGCTGTGACAGTTTGATGCAAACTTGAACTTAGTGTTGTTTTATCCTTCGCATGGTTGCCACATGTTTGGCTGATTGGATAATTGCATCAATAATCAGGTGTGGAGGTGTTGCCAATAAAGTACTCGATGAGTGATTGTTAATTTTGATCATGTTACTTTCATCCAATCTGAACAGCTAATTTGTTTGTGATTAACAAACAATCACAAACCATTTGATTCAGTCATGAACATGTGCCAAATAACCAGCAAATTATGCTCATAGTCTACAAACCTACTTCAGCAATTATAGTCAATTTATTCAATCCCAGCACAGACAACGTTAAGTGTGCTTCCGTATGGCCACCTCTGTTTCTGTATGACCTTTTCTTTAATCTAATGTTTTATATTTGCTGGGGAGGCCAGTCCACTTTCAGCTTTGCCATCAATGTTTCATGTTACATCTGGTAAAACCATGGTTGAATCCACTACCACTGCCTTCTTGGAGGGTGGTAGAGGAAGTGGCAGCTGCTGTGTCTTCAAGATGTTCTACTCTGTGATACACGCAGCAAAAAAAAAAAAATCATGCTTCATTTTGGCCCAGTTCTATCTCATACAGTTTCAGAGGAGAGGGTGAATTTAGCCCTGAAAGGACTTTTTTTTTCATACCCCATTATGGTACTAAAGCTGCTAATAGAAATCAAATCAAATCAAAATCCCCAAAGGTATTTATTTTCTCTTCATGTATATCAAATACGTATTTGCATGTAGTTTGTACTGTCTAATCTGTTGAACAAAAGAAATTTGTAACACAAAGAATAATAACATGTAAGCTGTTTAGAGCTAAGAGTGATTATACAGCTATGAAAGGCTGCGGTGTTGAGGATGCTGTCCACCAGGAGCTGCAGGAATAGGCAGGGCAGACAGTTAACAACAGCAGTGACATGAGAGATTGACACAGTGAGAATGTGAGCTGTCAGATAATAGAGATCATATCATAGTCTTGTCTTGTCTGTAATTTCTCTGACATTGTTACAGGTGGAACTCTGCTGAAGTGGTGGATTGATCATTAGAGGAGCTGATGCATGCTTGAAATATATAAAAGGTGCAGCAGGCCACTAATGAGCTCGCAGTCTATTCGTAAAACCTGTGCAGCACTTTGAGACAGTAACATAAATATATATTATTATAATGTCAAACCAAAGACCCCAGGTGTTTTTTTTCTCTCACAACAAACCTGTATATTACTCTGTGCAAACATAGAGTTCATAGTTGACTCTCGGTCCGTGTTACCTTCAGCAGAAATTCAACCTTGGAACAGAGTGTGAAACCAGACTTTGAAGTAGCCAAGGGAACCGGCAGCAAGTGAGGAAAGAAGTTGCTCCTCAAAGTGTGTTTTGGACTCAGGTAGCTCTCTTTCACTTAACACTGTTTCACACCTCTCAGATTGCCTTTAATTAGTATTAACACATTTTGCAATAGCAGTGAAAGGAAAAAGGGGAGTAAGCAGATGACTGAGCTACATATTTAATGGCTCTTCTGTTGTTAAACATTTGCCTACTGAAGTGTTAACAACCAGAGAGAGAGACTGTGGCCTTTATTCACAAAATTAAACAGTACCAGTGCTGTAGTAGGCACGTGTGTAACTTTCATTTTGATTAATTTAGTTTGAGCTTGTTTAGGATTACACCATTGTCTGGGTGAATACTCAATTCTGATTGGCTGCATGGTGTCCGTTGAAAAGTGATAATGGACACCCACAAAGACGTTCCGCTCAAACTGCCTGATGACAGTTCTAAATATTATTGTGCTGGCTCAAACACTAGTTGGTAACCGGTGACTAGTATGGCAACAGAGACTCAGAGCATAACAAGTCTTCTTCTGCACATCATGACCACTGGAGTCAGTAACACACAAGCGGTAAGAAGTGCACTGGCCTTCTGAAATAATACTTTGTGTCACGTGACATTAAACCACCAGGCTGCGGTAGAGTAGCTATGACAAGATATATATAATGGTCAGCTCAGCTGTGACTTATGGAAAAACTTGTGATTTTAACTGTAAAACACATTAAAGTATAAAAACCATGACCATGGTGTAAGCGAAGTAATGTCCTTTGAGGTGTCCAATTATCAGGAATTAATGGACTTCCTGATAATGGACACCTCGTCGAGCATTATCCCTTACATATGTGTGAGGGAGTCACACGTGTACCTTTCTTTACTGAAGCCGCAAACTTCATAATGTGTAATTTTAACATAGCAGCACACAACACAAGTGTGTTTTCTGATGTAATTATCATGAATGAAAAGGACAGCAAAATTAGTCATTAGTCATAGCCTAGGAGACAGCCAATTAAATTCAACAAGTGCTACTCGCTGTATCCACCTCTCATGGCGACTGTCCACACCTGTGTGTGATTTCAGTGAACCAGCCCCTGTGTGTGTCAGGTTGGCAAAGAAAGGCAAAAATCTACCCAGCAGAAGAATACACTTGAAGACAATACAGGGGAGAGCAAATGGATGAGGGGTAGTCATTAAAATCTGGAGCTTGGTTTGCAGGAGGCTGTGTATCCACACCTGAAACTGCAGGCATTTTCACACTTTACTCTAAACCAATTCCATGAAAAGATGTTTGTAACAAAACAATTAAAACTGTGCCAAAACTGCCAAGGCATGGCTTAATGAGGGATACTGGGGTCAGTTTTAAAGAGGAACTATGCAGGATTTTTTTTCCCTCAACTATGCTACATCTTTACCTTCATTAAACAACTTCAGTAATTGTGATTAGTTAAATAAATAACTTGTCACCTTCTATGTAGTGTCTCCTGGCCGAAAACCAACCTTGCAACATCAATGCCTCCACCCCGGTGTCCCAGCTCTCGTCTTGGTGGAACCGTGACACAAACGCGACCAATAACCCGTAATCTCTTGTTCATGACAGATAAGACTGCACAAATATACACATCGTAACATCGTATATGATAAATAATGTTTTCCACTGCTCCATGGATTGGCTGGAAGGAGGGTTAGCGAAACAGTGGAGAAGCAACCAGACTTGTATAGTTCCCCTTTAAATAAACCAAAACAAAAATGATACTGAATTGACAGCT
>OMNW01035151.1:95573-132731 GCA_900303245.1 Selene dorsalis | reverse complement strand
CAAACACAGCCTCATTATATACAGTATACCAGCACTGAAGTATACCATCAAAAATATTCCAATATTTGCCTTTGCTGTCATTTCCCCGCCTCATCTTCTTAACCGTTATTGGGGGCAACTATACTTTTGTGTGAGGTCATTTTGCCTCGAACACAGCGTGAGATTTAGACACTCTGTTAGTTTCTAACTAAAGAAGAAAGGCTTGGCTGCTTATTAATATTCAAGTCGACTGTAATGGTCAGAAGTCCTGTGGGGACCTGAGGGCCTCCACACTAAAGTAAGGAAATAATATATTTGAAATGCAGCAGCACACCCACTGGGGCCTTTTTTTTTACGATAATTAAGACTTTACTATCAAATCTAAGAACCACTTGAGGCCACTGCAGAGAGGAGAACAGTGGAGTGGTGTGTGATGTGTGTTGATGTGTGTTTCATCAGGACACATGTGGAGCCAAAGGAGAATAAATTTAACATCTGTCCCAACTTTCACATTTTAAGTTTTCCAGCTTGAAATAATGTAATACCTCACTGAATCCTAAAACGCTGGCGTGAATTGAGTGTGTGTTGGCGGTGGCAGTGGTTGATTGCCTCTCTCTCACCATCACCTGCTGATACAATATCATTATCAAAAAATGCTGTGGGAATAAACAGAAGGCAGAAGGCATCCTCTCTATGAAGCAACAGTCTCCATTCAGAACCAGTAACAGGGCATCTGTCACAGTTGGTCATGTAATACTCCATCACATAGCTGCTTCGGACCATATGGGTTATAGACAAATTCTGGGTTCAAGCTTTTTATTACAGTATGTTGTCTTTCTATACTTGGATTGCAACAGGAATAATGGCACTGCAGATGAATCACAGCATTTCATTCAGTTTTACATGTTGAAACACTGTTTTTGATTGAGGCCATTCACACTAACACCCACACTGGTTTTTGAATTTGAAGTCACGGCATTGTCCGTCTGTCATGCACTTTCATCCTTCCTGACATGTAAGTGGGTGGATTGTCATGTCATTAATTATCCTAACAAATATGAATACTAATGACTTTGGTGACTTCTCCCCCAGCGCCACCATAAGGCTCACATCAGTGATTTTGAGATTGAAATGTCTAAACAACTATTAGATGGATCATCATGCAGTGTAATTCAGACATGAATGGCTCAGGTTGAACTGTCGAAAAGGTCTGATCTGGGGACATATATAATCAAGTCACATTTTAACAGGGAACTATGCAAGTCTGGTTGCTTTTCTGCTGTTTTGCTAACCCTCCTCCTGGCCATGTGCATTTGTTTTCAGTGAAGCCGGCGAGAAAGCAATCAATAGAGTAGTAGATAATGTTATTTATCATATACGCGTTACGATGTGTTAAACAAGAGATGATGGGTTACGGGGCGTGTAGAGACACTACAGGTGGAAAGCAGAGAGCCTCCATTCTCCCTGTAACACAGTAACAAAATATAGTATAGTTAAGGTAAAATAATCTTGCGTAGTTCCTCTTTAAATTCGTTCATGTCTGTTGTGGTGAATGGTGAACATGGTGGACATTGAATAACTAGTCACAGTAAACGATCATATAAGCACAACTCCTAAAATGATCAACCTTAAAGAGGAACTATGCTGGATTTGTAGCTTAACTATGCTACATTTTTATCCCCATGAAACAGCTTCAGAGTAATTGTGATGGTTAGATAAATGACTTGTAACTTGTTACAGAGAGAATGGAGGCTCTCTGCCTTCGACCTAGCGTCTCTGGGCCAAAAAACAACCTTGCCCAGGTGTCAAGCTCTCGTCTCAGCGGCACCGCAACACAAACAGGCCCCGTAACCCATCATCTCTTGTTTATAAGACTACAGAAATACACATATCGTAACGCCTATATGATATATATTACATTATCTACCGCTCTATTGTCTTCAGTGGTGAAAAACAAACCTCTTCTTTTGCTACTGTTTCACCTCTTTCTTTGAATGGCGTTAGCATGCTAAGAAGTTAGCTCCAGCCTGTTGAGTATGTGGTGAAAAAGCAGTGCTGCTCAGAGAAAGTATTATAACAACCTCCATTGTGAGCTCAACAAATACAAAGCTCCAGCCAGCTGCTTTGAGGCTCTGGAGTGGTCATGGTTTGCAAAGGTTTAGCCACAGAGCTAACTTTGTTTGGTTTGGGGAAAGTTCATATTCAGGTTAATATACAGCTTCACTGAGCTCCCAGCATGACTGAAGACTGCTTAATAACAACAAACATAAATTAAAAAAAAAAAAAAAAAAAGCAGTCATTTTAAAATGAAGAGTTCATCATTTCCAGAGGGAGATTAGAAATAAAGGTGCCCAACATAAATCTATTTGCCAATAATACACAAAGATAGAAGAACAGCCTTTTAGTAACAAGCCAAGTGTTTGTCATGCATTTTAACAAGTCCCACGTGATCACTATCCTGTCACTCTCCTGTGTTTTCCATTCATTTCACAATGGGTTAGATTGTGCTGTGTGATATTCTGTGAGTGCCCAGGTGTGCTTTGCATCTATTGTGTCTGGTGCTGAACTGTATGTATGAATATCATTGTACTGGGAAGACAAAGGAGTGATTGTTAAGCGGTCGCCCTCTGTTAGAAGACCTATTCTCATATTTCATTATACTTCACTGGATGAAAAGCTGCTGGCACAAAGAGATAATCTCTGCTTTTTTTTCTTTCTTTTTTTCCCACACTTTAAACTTAATTTTTCTATTCATAAAGAGACATAGTTTATGCATATATTCATCTTCATTGCTTTCCCTTTTCTGTTCCTCATAATGTCTCCGATAGATGGGAGCGGAGCCTGGAGGAGTCATTGTACATGCTGGCTGGAGATGAAATGAAAAAAAGATGAGTCAATTAATGGGAAGAAACAAGAATAATGTCTTGTGTCATGTGGGATGAAGTGTGAGGATCACATATTGTCACTGCAGTAGCACAGACACAAAAACACAATTACTGAGGCCATGCATCTCTCACCATGTTAAAAACAGTTACAGACATACAGTTTGTGTGCACCTGTGTGTGTGTATTTGTGCACGGCATCGAATGATCTAAGAAAATCTTTTGTGGCATGTGGAGGACCAGAGGACACAACACTGAATCATATTGGTTGCTCCTCATATTAGAATCTCTTGTCTTTTTTTTTTTTCACGTAACAACACATATCTCATACCTGAGGCCGCTCTCACCTCCCTGTTATTGTGGACTTTAATTTTCTTGGAGCATCGATCTGATTTGGACTACAGATGTTGGGAGGAAAGATGAAGAGAAGCAAGAGACAGAAAGAAAGAGAGAGAGAGTGAGTTGTTGATTTTCTTTGAGTCTGTGAGTGTTGAAGCATTATCTGCTTTTTAGAGGATGTTGTTGTTCAGAAGCAGCCGGCTGGAGAACCCCTGCCTTCTGTACCTAATCGGAACCGAGAGCGTGACGCCCTGATTAAAAACCCAATGAAAGCACTCAAATACACACACACATGCGCACACACACACACGCACACACATTATTAGAAAAACACAATCTTTCTTACTCAAAATCAAAACCTTTTCTTGAGTTTGTTCGTTACAAAAAAAAAAGACGTTGGAATTTCACAGAAAAGGCTTTGATATACAACAAATAAATGAAAGTGTAATCAGAAGTGCATATGTGTGGGTGTCTTCAGCTGCTTGAAAAGAGTGAATTTCATGTACCAGGAGCCATGTCTGGGGATGGCATGCACTGTGTAAAATCAACAATAAGGTCCAATCTCACACTGTGAAGAGTAACGCAGACACACATTAGCGCATGCTGTGGCTGTCGTTTGATGTTGCTGCTGCGAATCCCAAAGAAGCTGGGAAAATGTTTGTGGCTCTAGAAAACAAGAAAAGACTGGTAAGGAGCTCATATTTCTCTAGATAAGGAATTGTAGGATAAGGACTAGTGTATGTAATATAGCATGAGTTACAAGGATAATGTCCATGAAATCTAGAACAACTGATAGGAGCTTTTTCTGATTTGGGCCAAATATTGGCAGGATGTTTGTCTGTACCGTCCAAAACCATTTTCAAATCACTGTTAAAATAATAAAATAGACAAAAGAAAATAAATGTGCTTTATGAGTTGACAATGCTGTGGTTAAGGTTTTGAATGGTTTAAGCACAAAGATGACTTAATTGTAGGTTCAGGGAATCGTAATGGTATTAAAATAACAGTTAGACTCAGGAGAAACTCAGTCTTTAGTGCTTTTTAAAGAGGAACTATGCAGGATTTTTGCCTTAACTATGCTACATTTTTACCCTAATTAAACAGCTTCAGAGTAATTGTGATGGTTAAATAAATGACTTGTAACTTGTTCCAGGGAGAATGGAGGCTCTCTGTCTTCCACCTAGCATCTTGTGGCCGAAAACCAGCCTTGCAAGATCAGAGCCTCTGCCCCGGTGTCCAGTTCTCGTCGCGACAGCACCGTGACACAAACGCGTTTATGATGGATAAGACTACACGAATATACACATCGCAACACTGTATATGATAAATAATGTTATCCACTGCTCTATTGATTGCTTTCTCGCCTGTTTTATTGAAAACAAATGCACATGGCCCGGAGGAGGGTTAGCAAGGAAACCAGAGGAAAAGCGATGGGATTTGCACAGCTCTCCTTTAAGGTACAGGAACCGTTATTATGAGTATGAGAAACAGAACCAGGGGAAATGGGGAATGAATAATATATCTGTGGTGCTTTCTTTATAGAAGCTGTGACGTCCTTTTCAGGCTGTGTTCGTAGACTAATTGCGTCACAGTGGTGTGACACATGATGTTTTGAAAGCTTCTTCAAATACAGCTGACAAAGGTGGCCTTCTTTTTCTGGGCAACCATGTGTGTGGCCCATCCAAGATTCACTGCAAGCCAGTAATCAAAATGGTTAAATAGTATGGCAGTAGACAGCAGAGCCCCCCCGGAAGCTCATGGATTACACTTTTAAATGTACAGATTGGATTTCAGTTTATAGTTACATCTAATGTTAGATGTTAATGGGCCTTAAAATGTTAAAAGCTACACTGTTAAGGTTGCTTGGAACAAAATGTGAAGGGTGGACGCAGCTGGTGATAAAAAAAAATCCTCTGTAGGCCAGACCATCTTGCTACCGTAAAAATGGTTATGGCTGCTAAGATGTTATTTTGTAGCGTATGCTGAAATGAATGTCTGTAAATCAGCAACAGCTAAATCTTTGTAAAGTATGTGCTTTTAGATCCATGATGAAGCACTGACTAGTTGCCGCAGTAGATGAATAATGGTACAGTTTGGCAAAAAATAAAAAAATTGCATGCTCATTTACTGTAACACCTCATTATTCACAGTAAAAGGTTGACTGAGAAAATGTGCTTCCAGGCTCTTTAAAATTAGCATTTAGTATAGGACATTTTATCCCCTTAAAAACTGACACTGAGAAACAAAGCTTGATGGCAGAGGTGGATGAATCAGGTGTAAAGTTGAAGCAGAGAACGTTCAATCAGCTCCACTACATGGATAAAAGTTTAGACAGTACACACACGCAACACACACATACACACACATATACACACACAATGATGGCGATGGATATAAGTACATGTGGTAACCTGTTTGCAAAGGACAAAGCAGTAATGAATCTTTCACAGTCATCACTCCTTCACCACTCTGACCTTTTATTCTTTGCCCCCTCCTACTTTAGCAGCTCTCAACCCCGTGGTCATGAGCAGTGAGTGGTGATGTTCTGTGCATAAAAAGAGAAGAGGAGGAGAGGGAGAAGTTTAATTAATTTCCATGTCTCTATCCCCCTCCATCCACCTGCTCTATAGTCCTAAGCAGCAGAATGTAACCTGCAGTCAAGCCCAGACCTCCATGGGAGGATTGCAATTAATTTCTTAAAGCTCTTAATCATACCTTATAACCACATCCACCCATTTTCTCTCTGTTTTAAAGGGATTCATCCAGAAGAGCACAGCACAGACACAGACACAGACACACTCTTTTTCATCACCCCCACGACCTAAAAGTAAACCTAAATAAACATATTCACACTTCAATGTTATCCACTGTGCCAACATTTTCCCTTTAGTCCCACACTGTCTTGGTGGCTGTAGGTATATGGAGATCAGTCTGCAGCATTGGTCTTGTGTAGTGTGTATATATTTGCACTTTCTCTGCAGTGCACTTTACCTTCTCAAAATCACAGAGAAGTAAAATTGCTGCACTTGCTTCAGGCAGGGCTGGGCTAGTTTTTACAAGAGCATTTCATTTTGCATAGGATCTGAGGTGGTCTGGTAATTGGAGGTATGGTTGTGCTAATTGTGAGGAGTGTTTTGAAAAACTGGGCCCCGTTTTCAAAATTGTACTCAAGCACAAACTGTAAAAAACACACTTTACATTGGCTCTGTTCTCTAAGTATTGTGATAGTAAAGTTGACTTACAATGGTAACTTGATAATTGATTTTTTTTTTCTAAACACTGTTGCCTTATCTTCTGCCTTCAGTATAAACTGACCTGATTTCTATTATGGTAATATAGCTATTTACTTTTACATCTATATCTTTCTTTTCTTTCTTTTTTCACCTGGGTTAGTTCCTGGGGTGGCATTGTTGGTTTTGTTTAAAGTTGGCAGATTATTAATTTCATTCATACACTGCCCCTCACCACTTATTTAGATTTTTTGAGTTAAATATCTGCACCTGAATACAAAACAAATTCTTTTCTTTACAAGACTCAGATTCTGATGCTGTTCTTGTTTTAATAACATAGTTAAATATAACCAGAGCTCCCAGGGAGAACCCTTTTTCAAGAAGCATTCATCTAGAAAGAAAACAGTTCTTTAGGTTCAAGAAAGTTTTGTTTGTACCTACATGGGTATTAGCAAAACATCATGAGAGAACCGATACTGGGACTGATTAAGATCTCAACCTTCAACCTCTAATATTCATAACTTCATAGTATTGGAACAATGTAGAAGGGATAAAATTACTGTTATGACCAACAAACATAATGTTGCCTGTTGCCACTATTTTTGTACTGTTGTTTAACAGTCAGCAGCTGTTTAAAAACTATGTACGGCACTTCCTGTAGAAAATACTGCAAGAGGGACAAGTTCTTTACTGAGCTCTCCCACCCACACTCTCCAGACCTCTACTCACCTTAAAACCTCCACTGCTGACCTGCATTATCTTAAAGAACACGATTTGAACCTTTTCTGCTGTAGATTTTAAAAAAAAAGAAAAAAAAGTACAAGCATTGAATGTAACTAGGCCGTTCTCTGCCGGCACATCTCTCTTCTAAAATAAGGAAAAAACTAATTCTTCCATTAACCAACTTCCTTTTTCCTGCTGCCCCACTTCCTGTCCTTGTTCTGCCTTTCCCTTCCAGGATGTCCGATCTGCATGAGGAGAGAAAAGACGGCACATTAATCAGCACTGGTACTACTTACTGCTCCCAGGACAGTCTCTGACACACACAAACATTAAAGACACTGAACCTCACACACCCTCAAGTTCCCAGAGGCCTCAGAAAAGTGGTGCAGACCCATGCTGTTTAAGCACTCGGGGCGTCTTGCAGGGTTTAGAGGAAGAAGGCTTAGAGTCAGGTTAGAGGAGGTCAGGGAGAAGGGCACGGAGGGATGGAAGAAAGAGAGAGAGAGAGGAAAAGATCCTGGAAAAAAGGAAAGTGAAAGGTGGGAACTGGAGCAGCAGAGGAAGAGATTAACTTGCCTGAAAGAGGGACGTCTAAATGAGAATATATAAAGCGTGAAGTAGAGGAGGATTGACAAGTGAGTGGGTAGAAGTGAAGGGAAAATGGAGGCTTTGGCAGAAATACAGTATGAAATTGGTTGCAGAATTAGCGTGCATTTGGAGACGTGATGGCGGAGAGGCCAGAAAATGAAAGGATTGTGCAAAGAGGATAAAGGAGAGGGAAGGTGGGAGACTGTTGAGGCTTTTGATGGTTACCTCCGTTCACCTCAGACTGAAAAACATATCCCTCTCGATTTTCAAAGCCGCACACCCACGCCTAGCTTACACAATCTTATACACACGATATAGGATCCTGATCCCCAGACCCTGCGAGTCCAACACGGAGCTTCTGCCACCACACTTTCTCACCCTGCCTTTGTCTATCTCTGTCCTCGCTCTATAGCTGAAGTGAAATCAGGCCTGAAACATGGAGAGATTATTCTGGCACACTGCAGTTTATTACACCAGAGCTACAGAGCAGAGCTACAGGAGCACAGCCAATACCCTGCACATACCCTGGACACTTGTCTCATTGTTGTTTCCCCTTAGCTAATGATTTAATATAAAGATTTTGGAGTAGACGACTAATCCTCGATGGCCCGGTAAAGACCCTGTAAGCCAACAGCTAGCATACCTTTCCATAAACAGAGACAGGTACTAACAGCTGGCACTCTGTGCATCTGACTGTACTGTGAATTCACTGATGTGATGTAATGCGACATTATAGTTTCTGTGCACTTTAAATAGCCTGCTGCAGCCATGCAGTATCCAGCCATGGTATGCACAGACTCTATAGGAACACATAGGGAGATTTGTAGCTCATTAATAGCACTCATAACACACTCACTTCCCATAATGCAACTTGACAGCGTACTACACCCTCCTTTCCGTGTATTTAGAATGATAAAATCCTAGTCGGTGATCCTGTTATAAGTTTGACATCTCAAAGCCGAGTCAAGGTAACCTTAATGACATCATTATAACGTTGTCGCGGGTTATTTCCTCAGACATGATAATAAAGGAGATTACAATGAATCTGCCTTAATTTATGATCAAAGTAACATCTGTATCCATGGTGACGAGTACGTATTTATGGTGTGGCATCATCAGACATCAGACATTGTAATATTAACCAGTGGGTTGGTGCACTCAAATCCAAGTGTGTGCCTGACTCTCACCAGGCTAATACAACTGACAGGAACAAAAAAAGGTGTTATCCTTTTAGATTCCTTGATGTGTACGTTTACGAAGTCAGTGTGTGCTCGTGTGTGCAAGGTGTGTGTGTGCAGGAGCTGAAATGTGTGCAGTGATGCATGGCCCATTCTTCCTCCGTTCGGGACATCTGATAATAAGCCAATCACCGGGGCCTGATGGAGACGGGTGAGTGATGAGAGCTCTATCTCCCGGCGGACGATGGGACTGAGGGGGATAGATGATGTGTGCTGATGCAGGCTGGGCTGCTTTTCGCCTGGCATGACCACCTAACACCTGAGACCGGGAGCACTGCAGCACAGCAAGCCACAGCTGATACAGGCCTTATTGTTATAGAGAGCGCACTCTCTCTCTCTCTCTCTCTCTCTCTCTCACACACACACAAATGCATGGTGAATTATTGCCTCAGCACAACTCTTGGCAAAGTGAAGGCAGGGTGAAAAAAAAACACAGTTTGTTTTTTATTTTATAATTCATCATATCTGCAGAGGTTGGTAGTTCTGAGCTCTGTTTACATTCGCAGGAGGAACCAATTATCTTGTGATATATTAACAAATTAACAAGCATTTGGTCAAGTGTTGTGCCATTTCGTGCATACAGAAGAGAAAACATTGATAAATGAGGCTCAGGTTTGCATTAATTACTGCACTCTAACTGCTCCGAGAAAATAAATGGTAATCTTATTTTATTTTGGCACCTGGCGAAGGACTCCTACGCACCGCTGAAATGGAAACAGCCTTGGACTATTATTACGATGTATACATTGATCACCCTGTTATCACCAGCTGCAGGTGCACATCAGGAGAAACACAAATACACAATCAAGCAGACATTCCCTTACACATACAGTGCACAAGCAGCCTGTCGCACACGGGCCCCTCTGCCCTTGTATTGATCTGAATATTGATTGTTATTTTTCATTGCTGTTCTGTTTAGAACTGGGATGTATACCTAGCTCCCTGGATTGCTGTTACTGCCAAATACACACAACTCCAGAGTGCTAAAAAACAAACATGAATAATCACACAAAATTTCTAGATGATCTGTGATGGCATTTCAGGGTCACAATCATACAAGGGGAGGATGAATCAAAGGAGGCGACAGCAAAAACCTTCTCATCTGTGTAACATGTGCAAAAACAACACATTCAACTGAAACAGTGAATAAGCCTTGAACGCATACTGCATGTTCCAAAATTACTGCTGGTTCTTTGAGACCGTTCTCATAGCTGCATGCAAAACTGCAGAAGCATGTACAATGTGCACACACGCCCAACAAACAGGCAAAAAAGAAATCTGTCGTCAGGTGCCAGCAAATGCACAGTGGGCGTACCAGTCACATATGTGAGCCTGCATGTGAAATCAGAGGGGGTTTGTCTGAGTGCCTGCAGTGGTGAGATAAACAAAAAGCAAAGCCTTGCCCATTTGTCAGTGAGTATGTGTGTGTGCACACGCATGCATCTGAGTCTCCACCTTCCAGGACAATAGAAGCCTGAAGGAGACCAGGGGCATATTTCAGTTCGATAATTGTACATTTACTGCCATCCTTCCCTCCACACTTCTTCTATCTCCTGCTTTGCTTCTTCATTTCACGGCCCATAAATATGAACTGAGACTGTTGACAGTCCTGTTTTGTTGTTAACCTGTCATAATGCTGCTAAATTAAACTAAAATGTCTCACAGGTGGCTATGACATCTTTTTGATTACTTAAATTTCATTTCTGTTTATGAAGTTGATATAAAATTAACAATTTTGAAGTGTCAGTGATAATCTGCACATTGACAGACAAAAAAAAAGAAAAAAAAAAACTTACGTGACACCTGATGTGAAGTGCTAAGTGCTTCAAAGTGCTACTTTGAAGTTTCTTTTAGTCTTCTTACAGTACGTGTTGTTTTTCTGAACAACTTCAACACACATGTTCTTATCCCTCTTTTGTTGTATATACAGTACATGTGTGGCTTTGAACTTTTGGGCTCACTTCGAAAGTGATGCACCTTATGTACAGTACGCCTGGTGAGACTCAGAGAGAAGAGAGGTGTGTGGGAGACCAATGGAAAGAGAAAGTGCATGCGTCTGTTATGTTTTCTGCTTTGATCTCTCTTGCTATTATCCACTTTTGCCTGCGGTCAAGTGTGCAGCTGTCATGGCTCCCCAAGAAACAAGGAGACAGACAGTGATGAGTCCTCAAGTCTCCGCTGTCACTGCACACAACGCAGCTTATGTAAGCACAGGACGACAAAGGAGGGAGGGCGGGCGAGAGGGAGGGAAGACGCATGAAGACAACGAGCAGAGGCGAAAACGAAGGGGAAGAGAAGAAAGTGTCAGACAGGCGGTGGGAGAAAGGAGAGGGAGACAGAGAAAGATGGCGAGAGCTGTCATCATAAAGAGTCTGACTCATTCCTACTGTTCTGGATATAGCACTGAGCTGAGAGGCATGTAGCTAATGTACGACAGCTCAAGAACAATTACATTCCTTCAAACCAGGATTAGACTCATAATATGTGAGAGAGGGGACCGGTGTCTACAGAGCTACACCGAGAAAGAACTCAATTTCCAGAGACTGCCACCAAATTATGTCTAGGTCTGTTTCAATCTACTCTTCAGTATAACAGCGAGACGTTCAGGCCAAGTGTGGCTGTTTCTACTTGTGTTTCAAAGTCATTAAACACAATTCAGTGTCAATTCTTGGCTCTTGAAAATAAGGAGATGGTTTTAGAATTGACTTGTGGCTCTTAATATTTAGGAAAGTAATAATATCATATCTTTGCCAATTCTTCCTCAATTTTAGTGGATAATAAATCTTAATACTGTAATGATAATATAAATTTATATATAGATATATAAGGTTTATCTATAGGGGAGCTTTATGCATGAATCCCTGATAGCACCAGCATTAGTCAGATATGTGATTTATATTCCATCATACTCATTGTACCATTGTGTCTGCAGCTATCTGCAGAGGAAGTTAAGGGCCCCCGCTTGGCATGTTCTCTCTCTGTAAGTGCCTCCAGAAAGGACTGGCTGTGAAAGCTGCAGTCAAATAGCTGTAATTATCTACAATCAGTTGACAACCAGGGAGCGGCTGAAAGGCTGCTCACACACACAAACACAGCGGAGGCAGCAAGGCTTGGAGGGGCGCAGAGGATAATGTATCTGAGGGACAGAAAAGAAATATGGCTGCAGTGTTAGCTCCAAAATGAGGCAGCAAGGTTGTGAAAAGCATGTCCTAATTGAGACCTCAAATGTAGCTTAGCAGACGTGAATGATAATCAGTGTAGACGGTGACCAGCATCTCTAAAGCTTTTGGTTTCCTATAAGACCTTGTGTTTCTCTCTCCACTGCAGCTGTCTATTTGTTTATATGGCAGCTCTCTAGATAAGACAAAATAAACACGTAGAGACATGGTATAAAAGAACAGATTCAATAGAAATCAAAGCAAAATAGACAAAAGCAAAGTATATGTTTGACTGAAGCTCCAGTACAAAACCCTGTCTAGATATGCAACATATATCATTTTACTGTCTAGCTCATAAAGAAATTGTGAAACTGAGATCTATTCACAGACTCTATGGTGCAGTTCACAGCCCTAATGTTAATTCCTCACTCAGCCAAACCTCCCCTGAGGGTAAAGTATAAAAAGAGCTCTTGGTGATATTGCATGGTTTTCTTCAGCAGATGGAGTTTCCCTGTTGTAATCATGCAGCAATATAAAGGAAGAGAAGTAAAAGTCCACAGCACCTGGGAAAACTGCAGGTTTTGATAAGAAATAAGTGATGTGATTGAAAACAGCAGCTGCTAAAAGGAGCTCCCACTGAACCTCAAGTTTATACATATTTAAAATGTCAGATTTCATTTCAAAGGTTTGGTCAGAGCTCACTCTTAGCCAAAAGCCCCATTTTTTTTCCACTCTATACTTAAATACTAACACTTAAACAGTATTTCACCCCTTCTTAAGATAAACATCCAAGTGGTGTAACAAGCCAGCTACTACCTGTGCAGAACCTCACACCTGTAATTTACCATATCTTGTTCCTAAAGACTCAGATGATTATATTCCTGAGAGTACAGGCTGAACACTGCCACTGATCACTCAAACGTAAAAAAAACCCCGAACAAACCCAAAACAACCTGAGTAGATGTATTCGCTCCTTGATTAGGCTGAGAAGGCAGCTGATAGACGAGTAAGAGGAGGCTTTATGATGTTGCCATGCGGCAGTCACTCCTCTCTCAGCTGTAGTAGAAGAGTGAGACAGTAATGGAGGATTAGAAGCCAAGTTTCTGAGAGAATGAACACATAATGAACTTACAATCATAGAGAGAGAGAACACTATTCAAGCTTTCTGTTTTCTAGACTCAGAGGAGAGGTGGTGGTGGGAATCAGGGTGCAAATTACTTCTGTGTCTGCAGTAACATCAAATAACAGAATTAACGCCAACCAGTCTGAGCTCCTCTGTATTTTCTTTGATGTGCACGCAACCTCCTGCACCCCATCTGAAATTGACTTGCAGTTTCACAAATTCATAATGAGTTTAAGATACTGGAATGAGTTATTGATTATAGGCCTGAGCAACTAACATGCATGAACACGTTAGACTGGAGATGAGGGTGGAGGTTGAAGACCGCAATTAAAACAAATAGGGCTTTTGGTCCGCTAATTGTGTGATCAAAGCTCAAAATCTTGCATGCCATGACACATGTGTACATGTGTACATCTTCCAGATGTTGATGATGTGGTCGGTGCAGCGGGGAAAAATCACACTCTTCCTTAGTGCTTGAGGTTTCACATTACTTGTTTCCCACGGGTGCCCACGATTCCACTGGAGCATTGGGGCTGTGAGAGAAGCTGCGAAGCACTGGCCTGGAACTGCTGCTCGGGAGCACGCTGAAAGGCTGAAAAGCCTCAGATGAATAGATGGTAATTAATATACATAGCCCTTGTGAGACCGCTGTACAGTCTCAGGACAAATTACTCCATCAATAAAGTGGGCTGCAGACACAATGAGAGACAGAGAGGATGAGAATGAGGGAGAGGAATCTGTAAGGCCAAGCAACTCTGGGTTTTTGACTGTTGAAGTAAAGTGATTGGACTCTGAGGAAAAGAGTCAAAGACTGAAGTCCTGCCTCCCAGTGAGAGCCGGTGTTAGAGGTTAAAACTTGGGAGGAAAGGTCCAGAGATAAGGAAAGATTCAGTGTAGCACCCTGAAACCAAATGATATCAGTATCTGAACACCTCGGCATCAAAGTCACATTAAAAAAGGAAACGGGCTCTGTGGCAGGAAGATGATAAAGTTAAATTTAATAATCACAATCAAACACCACCAATTAGATTTCCATTGGCTTTTAAGAAATCCAATATCACTAGACAATTAGTCTTTTCCCTTCTTTGCTTCTCATCTTCTCTAGCTTTTCTGTGCGCACATCCCATAATGATGAAACAAGGTTTCAAGATATTTCGGGAAGAAGATCAATGGGAGGAAACACATAATTTGCACATGAAGAAAGATCCTCTGACTAATCTTCTTCTCTGATCAGCCCGTACAGTTGTCCACCAGCATATCCCACCATTCCTCTGGGTCATCGTCTCATTCCCACAAATATCTATCTGGACGTTACATCTCTGTTTCCCCATCCCACAGTGGGACATTAAGAGACAGATTATCAAATTGTTTGGACATTTGAACATTAATCTGCCTGAGGGCACAGTCTAGATTAGCGCTGCTCTCCCTTGTGAACCTGGAAGGACTCATACACACACACACACACACGCTCTGGTCAGTTACATGTTGTGGTCTCTGACACATCAAAGGCTCGAACAAGCTGCTTGAAAAGATACAGAGCAGCAGAAAAACACGACAAGTCCCACAGTGGCTCTGAGAGAACATGAAGGCTTTGGTTTGAGATTTAAAGTGAAAGGCGAGCGGCTCTGAGACATATGACTGAATCCTTGTAGATCCGGCAGCGTACCTCCTCTAACGCAGATTTTACAGTGTCAGCACTGCGCTGCAGGGCAGGCAGGTTGTCCTGTGAGGCTGCCTGACAAATGAGGGGTGTTGGTTCAGGCCCACTGATATACTCTCAGGGTGGCAGCTTGTTTTGTGCATGATAATGTTTTCCAAAGTTTTTTAAATGGCTTTATTTAAAGCAGCATGTAGAGATAAAGTTAATGAAGCAGTGACAATGCCAGACTAAATAGAAATGAGAGTGAAACAGTTTGAAATCTCTTATATTTTATGGGCTCATTTTATTCTATACATACACCATAAAGCCTCAGAGGGGAGTTGTACTGCTGGGTCAGCAACATGGAGAGGAGCAGAACACTTGTCAGTGCCTGCATTATTTAGCCCCGTAACACTCACTCACAAAGGAAAAACATATTTTATGTTAAACTATTTTTTTAATCCAACATATATTACGCAGAAATACTGCAGAGTAAATACTCTCCACTCCATGTAGTTCATTTTAACATTTCATTTACACACTGTGCCTGTCGCCTGTGTATGAATAATTAGAGGTGCTGACGTTGTTTCATAGAGGGATGATTCAGTGAAGCCCAGCTCTCCATAAAGAGCTGAACAGAACACTCTGGCTGCAACATAAAACATGACCTCTTGTGTTTGCACTTTCCTATTGTATGACTTTTGGTGCATGTAAACAGTCTACAAAGTCAAAAGACTCAAGGTACATGCTGAACAGAAAAGGTGCTACAGGCCATAACCCACTTTTCTCTTTTTTACTGTTGATCAAAGTATTTGTAAGAAGTCATCTCAACATATCAAAGAGAAAATATATTTATAATAAAACGCTCACACTCAAAAAGCCTGTCATAGTGGAGAGAAGGACTCAAGAAACTGACAATGGAGGGGATAAGTGTACACTTTCAAAAGCTGCTGGGGTCTTGCACTTGGCACTTATATGTGCAAGTGACGAGTGAAAAAGGAGAGCTCTCTTACCTCTGTTCACACAGCCAGCTGTTATGTGAATTGAATGAAACCGTCATATTGCCAGCTTTGAAGCGTACCCAGGCCTTAAGAGTCCAAGTCTGAAGTCTGCCACTCTGCAAACAGGAATGTGAGACGTGAACATCACTGTTTTGTTTTTTTTCACAATGACTGTAAACCAAAGCAAAAGTAATTAAATCCAATATTAATTCAATCTCAGTTAGTCATTCAAGCCTGTGACTTCCAAACAGACTACAGTTAATGTTGTTTCATGCTCCACCATATTCTTCGGTGAGGGAGGGCATGGAGCAGCTCCCACTGGGTGCTGAACAGTCTGTGTGTCCTCTGAGCATAGTCCCCATTATGTAAGGACAAAAGGGGACAAAGAGCTTCACCAGGCTCAGATCTCTCCAGTGCCTGAATTTGGAACATAGATGTCCGGGAGCAATGTTTGCTCACTTTATTGGGCTCAATGTGCCCACAGGAGGCTCGCGTTGCCCTTGACATATTCTTTAAGACTTTGGGCCAAACTTGGCACACTTTTCTGTTTTTGCCTCAACATGAGCTTTTAATTTTTATTGACATTAATGGGGAAATATGTCAATCTGCAGACTCATTTAGATAATGTTAGGCTTAATTTGGAAAGATCAATTATCCAAATCAAATGCTTTTCAATCAGTGGTAATTGAAAGAACTGTTGACACAAATGGTGAACTCCAACCAGTGGGGAGGCTGCATCCTTGGGACTAATGAGCAGTGACAAATCAGCGGAGTGAGAGTGTGCATTTGATCAATTAAGTCTGCAGACAAACTCATTATAAGGACGACTAAGAGAACACATGACACCACTGTAATGTTCAGTATGTGCTCTTTCTACTGGACTATGAAAACCATAAATCCACAAACTCACACACGTGCATAACAAACATGTACAATTTGTAACATGAACGAACACAATGAACACATTCAAACTTAAAAATCAGGGAGATTTTAGCCACGATTTTCAGATCTAAGCAGTATCACCTGAGAAAATTTTCAACATCCCATGTTTTAGAAAATGTAATGTAGTTTTGTAATAAGTCTAAGATTCTGCAGCCAGGCTAGCAGCCGTGGGAGGTCGACATCCATGGGCACAGCCGTGCTCTGAGCTAAATGCTAATATAAAGTAAGCTAACACACTGAACGGGGACAGTGATAGCATGCTGATGTTGAGCAGGTATAATGTTTATAATGTCCATCATCTCAGTTTGTCTGTGTTGTGCTAATTAGCACAACAAAGGACAACTGATGTCACCACAGAGCCAGCGTGCCTGAAAAGTCCTCTAATGTCTTGTGTCTCTGGTGATTTAGAGGTTACATAATTAGTAAAAGTGATAGATATGGTCAGATACCTTGATGGTGGTGAGAAGTCAGAAATATTTGATTAATTAAACATGATGTGTGTCATCATATATGAGAATGATGAGGAATGATGATGCATCACGTCAACACTCTTGCCTTTATCATGCTCGGTCAACCCACGGAAAAGGAAACGGACCTTATGTCCAATTCAGTGTGATTCAGCTAGAAAAGTCCCAGCAAAGGTATGAGTCAACATTGCCACTAGTCTGTTTACTGACACTAAAAGTGGCCTGCAACCACCTCACCCTGATGTAAGCCAGTCCTCTTCCTTTTTCCCCGTTAGTGGCCTCTGTTGCATTAAATGGTGAGCTTGCTTTAAAGCTTCACCACAGACAAACACTGCATCTACTGTACGTGCCTTCATATATACCTATCTACCTAACTATACAGGCTGACAAAAGATGCACTATAGGGCATTTGTGTGACTGATATAAGAAATAATCAACAAAATGGCTGTGTGCATCTTAAGTGCTTGATAAAGAGGACATGCCTGATGGCCACCTTATGAAAAGGGAATATGACTGAATGAGACTTCATGTACAGAACAGAGCCGATTAAGTACATGTTTGTACTGTACAAAGTACAGTGGCGCCCTCTGCTGGTGAATTATGAAACAGGATTTACAGACAGACGAGAAGAAGTGAATGCAAAGCATCTCAAATTCAATTTTCACATTTTTGTCACTTTTTGTATATACATTTTAAACAGATTTGCACTTTTTGTTTATAGGGGTGTTACCTCATTGTTAATCTGTAGGACTGATGCACTGTAATTATGTTGATACCAAATAAGATACAATTCTTTTAATCAGGTTTTTCTGACATAGCTTAAAGTGTACCACAACCTGTGGCCTTCCTTCCGCTTCTCAACACCCTCCTGGGATGTGACAGCTGAATGGCGCATGGTAATGTCAACTCTGCCTCAGTCAACGCCTCTGAATGACACTCAATGCTTTTTGTTTTTTCATTCCCCAGCACCTGTGCTTGGCTGTCAGACAGTTTAGAGCGTGACTCTTCTGCCATCTCAGAAAAGGAACAACGGGCCTCTGTGACAAAGGTTTCCCAACGCTGCCCAAGGGACCTCAAATGTGGAGGCAGGTAGGTCTTTATTTCAATCAGGCCAAAGGTTATGCTTCATCACAGTAGAAGCTAGACAACACGATAATAGTAACACGAGGCATTTTCCTTTTTGTCTATTATTTATATGCAGTGCGTATCCACCTGTCTCTACAGCATTGCCTCATCTATTAATAGTGGCTAGGACGTTAGCTAAATGTCCATTTAGAAATGTCATGTAAGACATAAGGACCTCACAGCATTCATCTGTAAATGTGAAGGTCAAGAAGTTGCTTTGGTTTTAATCATAAACTGGAGAAGGTGACCTTTTGCTTGTATTGTTTTGCACAGCCAAAAGAAGCACTGATGAGACCACGGAAATAACTTACTTTTGAAGAGAACTAATAAGCACAATGGCAGTAACATTGTGAGCCGCTGAATCGTTCTGTTTTTGGAGGGTAACAGCTGGCAAGATATGTGTTTCTAAAACAAATGTCAGCAATCCATAAACTAAACTGGCCTCCAACTGCACATTTGTGTGAAATGTGTATGTCTAAATATGCTAAATCATTTGAAAAACAAACATGTTTTGAGCTACCTCAATCTTCCTCTCTCTCAGGGAAGGGATGGACGAAAGCTATGAGACATTTGAGGAGGAGTTAGGGCCAACAAGAGCAGATCCTCCTCCACAGAAGCCTGTTCGACAGATCCACAGACCAGGTGGCAACACACACACACACACGCATGCAGCATTTGAAATGCACGCATATGAAAGCCATCATCCATTGTGCATATATTGTACAACTATAAATACTTGGGAGCAGCAGCCAGGGGAAGTACTGAAATATGACTCCTGGTCAAAGGCAACACAGTGATAATGCACCTCAGCTGTGTTGCATGGTCGGTCAGATCATCTCACCAGGCTGTGTGGAGTGAAAGACTCCTTCTTGTGAGCTAAGTCTAACAAGGCCGATCCACTGTGAAATAACTAGGAACAGTTTTTATTGTCCTATGAGGATGAATGACTTCCTACCTGCTACTTATTTTTGATGTGTGCATGACTTTGGTTTCACACAGTTGTTCTTTTTGTTAAGTGCCTGTTAACATGTTAACATGCTAAACTAAGATGAACATGGTAAAAATGATACATGCTAAACATAAACATGTCGATGTGGCATTGTCAATGATAGCATGCTGATAAATCTTTACTCTAAGCACCTTGGTGCTCAGTACAGACAAATAACAAGTGGTGTATCTGCAGTATAGCATAGATTTTGGCACAGTGGACTGTTTTGTGTTGACTAGGTTAATAAAATGAGACATATGTTCTGGCAAAATGAATGTACGCATGAGGACAAATTAACTCCAGATTGAGAGAATGGCTGTTTGGGCTTTTGTTTGTTTATGGTTTATGATCTGTAAATCTCCATCTGTTTCAGAAATGTACGCTCCAAGAAAAATTAGAGAGGTTAGTTGGACTAACATGAACAAAAAAATTTTGCACTGCACGCATTTCCCTAATCTCTCTATCCCTCAAAGTTACATGTTGTTTTTCAACAGGAAATGGCTTCAGTTTCAAAACAACCAAGAGCAGAACTCAAGACTTTACCCAGAGAGCCCAGCTTCCCCAGGACAAGTGGGTCGCCACTATTCTTCCATGCAACCCCTGACAGCTTTTAGGAAATAAATGTTGATTTACTCTCTTGCTGAGAGACCACTTTCATGACACTTTCGTTTTAATGATTGAAACAATATATGTTAATTGGATTAGATCTTTTGTTTGACAGGCTGCTGGCTGCAATTCACAATGACCATAAAGACTTGAAAGGGGTTTAATTCTTCTCTGGTCAAGGAAGAAAATGAGTTCATTTCTAAAGCTTTTCTTGCATTGTTCCACATTCTTTCTTTTTCTCATCCCTCTTCAGCATCTTTACAAAAAGCCTTGTCCATCCAAAACCTGACGCAGATTGAGACACCATGGGAGAATGTCACTCTGAACCGATGTCTGTTTGTGGCTATCACCATCCTTGTGCTCACCTCAGGCTTACAGAGGCTTCATGGCAAGTAGTTTAGTAAGAAGTGAAGTGTGAGGTACAGAAACTGCAGGCCTGATGTAACTGAGCGCTTTATGTAAAAAACAGAAACGCTGCGTGGTCAGGGGACAGTAGAGGAGGAGGAAGAAGACGTCGGACTGGTGATGAGACGATCAGGCACATTACGACACAGAGGGCAACCACTGGAGGTGAATTAGTATTGGTTATTGATTGCTTTGTAATTCAATCTTTAAATGAGAAGACCTCATCATTTACAGTGTATAATTTGTTCTCTCTCCCTCTAGCCTGAACCATCTCTGTGGGAAGTCATATTTTGGTGGCTGCCAGACTTCGATGATGAAGAGGATGAGGATGATGAGGAGGATGACGGAGAAGTCAGAAGAGGGAGGTCAAAGAAGGGGGCAGGGGCTCGAACATCAAGAGGTCTCAGAAACAAGCCGCTGCCAAAAAACCTCATGAAACAAAATGATGGGAAATTAAAGGACAGGAGAGCCAAGAAAAGCAGGGCTGATGAAACCAGAGACAAGAAAGAGAGAGATAAAAAGAAAGACCTGGTAGAGGAGGCAGATGAAGACGAAGGTGACGCAGACACAACACCCAGGAAGAGTATAAAGATGGAAAACAAGAAGGAGAAGAAAAAATCTCAAAAGGGATGAGTCGGTTCTTTGTGTCAGGCACAATTTCATTTCTAATTCACCTATATTGATTATTGATATTAACCAAAGGAGGTAGAATTAAATTCAGTGCTAGATTTTTTCTGTCAAACCACAGTTATTCTGATCAATATTGAGATTACAGTTATTTAATACAATCAATCATTAACTTTTAAAACACTTTGCATTTACTGAACTTTAAATAAAAATAGATTTTAAAACAACAAGCATTGTGTACATGTAGTTTTATTCATAACTGTCCTGTCCATTTGTCCTGACTTTATATCAAACCTGTGTCATACCATAAAGTGATTTACTGCCAAAATGGTAGTTCTATCCATGGGAGGATGCTCTTACATGGCTGATGTGATGTTACGCCAAGATGCATGATTATACAGTAAGTAACACTACAGTATCGTTCCCAGTGCTTTTGTGCGATTGAAATTCCTTCAATCCTTTTCATTCTTAGAAACAAGCCTGTTATTAAAATGATTTGCAAATGGCTCAGGCTACGGCCTATATAAAATAAAGAAATAACTGGAAATAATCCTCAAGATTTATACATGCCCTAGATTATAACCATTCAAGTCCCTCTCACCTGTTCAAATGCTGTTAAGGGGCTAATAAAACTCACGAAACCCTGCTTGCCAAAAATGATTATAGCATCTACCTTGATAATGTTTTTTCTCTGCCTCAGAATGATTTTATTTCATCTATGAGTGTTATAATTGATAGATTATACTTCACCCAGTCTATTTCATCTGTCAAAAAGCCTGTTGGGGAGGAGCTCTTCTTTACAACAACACAAAATATTTTTCAAAGAGGACGCATTGAGTCTGGAGTCTCAGATAATCAGAGAGAAAACATGGCAATTCTGGAGAAAATTGCTAACAATGACCAAGCTATTAAAAAGGTTGACTTCCATTCGCAATGCAAGGTACAGAAGCAAAATGATTCAGAATGAGGTTTTGGGTCGTTTGGCCGAAATCGTTTGATGTGAAACTACAGAAGAAGTGAAAAACAGTGGGGTCTTAAGCATCATCAACAGTGCTCTCTGGTTTTATTATAATGGAGCCATCCAGGAGAGTTTCCTTCATTTTGACTCTGCTGTGGGGCTAGACGCTGCAGCACGGCTTCATGGTAATGGTCCACATATTGGAAAGCTATGGCCTGGAATACAAAAGCAACCTTGTAGGCCAAGCACATGACTTTGCTGCCACCATGAGGGGTAAACATTAAGATCCAGGCTGGAATCAAGAGCAGGCAACGTATGCCTTTTACATCCATTGCAGTGCCCACTGTCTCGGCTTGGATACAGTCAAAGCTGTCACAGAAGGAGCAGTTCTTTTTCTTCTTCTTAGAAATTAGATGTGTTCACATCTGGCTCATATGTGCACACCAAATGCAAAGAGTACTTACCTGCCCTTAAACAAGTTCTATGTCATTAAGTGATTGCCTTCTTTTTGGTGCCCACTCAAATACTGATATTAAGAAGCCAAACTTCTACAATTCATACGGAGGGGGAAAACTGTCTGCAACAAGGATTAAGTTTATTTTCAATCAAAATTTTGACTTGTGTGTCATTTTTGTTGTCCGCCTTTGACATCTGAGAGCTGCTGTCAAGAGCCTAGTCAGAGGGTCTTCTTTGTGAATTCAAGCTTCTATAATCAAAGCATGAGCATAAATATTTTAGAAATCTTTCCGAATTTTTTTTTTTTTTTTTGCTATGATCCACTCACACAGTGATTTGATACATGCATAAATACTTCTGTGCACAATATCTTTGTAAAAACAGAGTTAGAGGAGCAAATGTTTTTTTTCTCTCTCCGCAGCATTTAATTACAAAAACAGATTCTTAAAAGATATCTGGGTCAAAACATTTTCACAAGTGTGGTAAATATTACACTGTTGCAATAACAGACTGTTCTCCACATTTACATAAACCAAACAACTGTATAAAAATCTACTAAATGTGGGTTTTAAATGTAATCTGAGGAAATAAAATTGAATGTACCTGTCATATTAAAGTGAGACAGGCAGAGCAGTGTGACTGCAGCCAATCAACAGCAGCAATCAAAATCCACTGGTAGATGATCAGTTAGATATTGAAAGGCCCTCGGGAGGTGGTGGCCTCATCGGCATGGGGGGCATGGGCATCTGAGGGGCACCTGGGGCACCAGGCGGGAGAGGAGGGACTGGCATCCCTCCTGGTGGGGGAGGCGGCATACTATCATTTAGTGGCCGAGGTCCAACGCCACTCATGAGAGGAGGGGGACGCTTCACACCTGCAGGAGGTGGTGGACCGCTGGACTGGGGAACAGCTTTCTCCATTTTGAAGTGAAACTGGAGGAAGAACTGGAATGAAAAAAGAAAACAATGAATGATGGGTAACATCACATGACTGGTGTTTTCAAAATAAAATACTTAGGATGGTTGTTGGTGGTAAATGATCATCAGCTTATAAGTACCTGTTTTGTTTCTCTGTTCCAGTGGGTCCAGAAGCGGTTTTCTGCTTTATCAATTTCTCTACTGGGGACCTAATAGAGCAAAAGAAGTTGATATCACAGCATAAAGAAAAAAATACTATAAAAAAGACAGAGGTGCAGCCTCCTCTTACCTTGAAGGCAATAGTCTCATATGGCTCAGCAGCAAGCAGCAGGTACTGCCAGCGACGATCAGGGGGCTCAATGCGCTGTTCATAAGCAGACATGAAACGATGCCTTGGTCCAATTCCTTCAGCGATCTCTGGGTAGTCAATCTGACGGACAGAAGAAAAAAAACTGTTTGTTCACAGATCAGTCTTTTGAGAGTCATATCTCAGTGGTTAGAATTTTACAATGAAAATCCCACCAAACATACCTGGAAAAGTAAAGACTGCTGTCCGGTCTCAGGGTCTCTCTGTTTGGTCACTATCAAGGAGAGAGAGGGAGACATGGAACATGTATTAAATTATAATATAATTGCAGCATACATAAACAGTGACTGCAATAGTACATAACCAGCTTACCTTTGTATCCTGGCCGACCAATTTTGACAAACTTCTTGACCTCAACTTTGACTTTTGCTGGAGCTGGCTGAGCAGGAGCTTCTTTGGCCTCTTTGGCTGCTCTCCGTGCTCTGTAAAAAAACACAGCACCATTTATAAACACATTAAGTTGTTAGGTTTCTCGGTCACAGGTGAGCAATGTGTCACAGTAAACAATATAAATATCCCACAAAAGGCATATTTAGATTTGACATAGCAATAAGTGTCACTTAAGCACAGCTGAAAACACAAATTAAACTAAACAACAAGCAACAGCCTCTACATTTATTTATGTTAGACAATAAAAAGTGGAACTTACAAGTTGGTCTGATGTTTCTTTCCTTGTGTGTGAGCCAAGTAGCTGCCCTGTTATGCAGAAGAGAGTATTTCGTAGTTTTAAGACACCTGAGTTACAAAAGAAAAGTCACATACTTCAGGAAATCTCATAATGTTTCATCATGTGCTTCCTCACCTCGTTGTTATGAAGAGTCAGACAAAGCTTGCACTCATATGACCCTAAATGATTCTTCATAAAATATGGATCTTTGTTGATGTCGATGGTCTCCAGGGCCAGCTGCCGTAACCGCTCCCGTCTGTCACGGTTACTCTCAGAGGCAGACGCCACTCCACCGCTCCCCGTCTTTCCTCCAGCTCGATGCTGGAAATCCATCTTTGCAAGGCGATGGACTCAAACACGAACCTAAATATCCAGTCCAACAGATCCTTCCTGATTAACTGGGAACAAATAAAACACATGTTACTGTCAAGTATATTCTATCGTGTATGCCTGGGTTGAAGTTTCACTGGTTACTGACTGAATATTTGCTGCAAACTTGATATAATTCACCTAACTGCTCATTTAGCATGTTACGAATTGACTTTAACATGTTGTTTCTGTTTGTGCCGCTGGTACAGGAAATAATAGTGCATATTCTTTAAGCTCGTGTGGGCTCGGTCTAACTACTGAGGAGTAAGGGAAAGGGATGTTAGCAAAGTTGTCTGACCGCATATTTCTCAATTATATTGAACTAGAAGCATATGGATATCATACTACAACACAAAAGCGTTTTAATGAATGAACCTCCAGGTAGCTGCGGTATCTTGGCTGGCTAATGCTAAGCTAATGGTGTTACCGGCTAGGAATGAGCAGCTTTTCACTACACCGAATGGTTACAAAACAACTAAAGCGTAGCTAGGTCGAAACATGTTATAATAAATCAGTTAGCTACACGACAAAATAATAAGTATTTACTGGGAGACTTGAAATGCAGTTGTCTTTGTCCAAAACACTTACCAACAAAACGTTAGGATCACGCCAGCGTAGAATGCTAGAGCGCATGCCCGAGTGACTTCTTCTTCTTCTTGGGTTTGCCGGTTGGCGGTTTCAGGTGTGTTACTGCCCCCATCTGGGCTGGAGCGAGAGCTGCGTTGCTTCTCTGACAAAATAAAGCCGTCTTTTGATTTCCATGGATCAGTTATACGAAAACACAGAGGCGTGGCTGGTCTCGTATTTTTTTGTTTTTTTAAAGAGAGACCTTGGGAGAGTCTTAATCATAAAGGCACACTTCCTCTAGCTTGGCCCTCACCGGCCACCGTGCCAATACCAGTGAGGAGTGTCTGTTTGCTAAACGAGAGAAGTCTGTGTCCGATGTGTGTGTGTGTAACATGAAGGACAGCTCCTATACCACTGTTTTAGCTTGACCGCAGAAATGACCAAACTTTCTCCGCCACATGTTAAAGACATGAGTTAACGAAGTAACGGCGGCCTGGACTTCACGGTTTGTACAGATAAAATAGCCTCTCCGCACTGTTGTTAGCGTCAAACAGCTACGTTGTAATGTACTCGGTCCAGGTAATGGGTGGACTGTAGCCACCGTGTTTGTGTAGCAGTGTGTGTCTTCAGCCGGTGTATCTGCGTCAGTGACCGTGATGCGTTTTAACGAGAAGGAGCTGGTCTCCCTGAGCCGCCAGCCCTCAGAGATGGCAGCTGAACTGGGAATGAGGGGACCCAAGAAAGGAGACGGTAACTCACTACATACACACAGATTCAGCTCTTTATTACTTCCCCTTTTTCTGTAATGTGGGCAGCTTTATGTAATGTGACTGTGGGCAGCAGTTTGTGGTAGGATCAGTTTGATATTTTTGTCATCCATCTTCAGACTGCATTGTAATAAAGCACCATCTCATTTCTCTTTTCCAACAGTTGTTAAGAGGAGGCTGGTGAAACTCGTCGTCAACTTCCTCTTTTATTTCCGCACCGACGAGGAGGAGGTGAGTCGTTAAATCAATATTTCAACACCTTACCTATTTTTTGAAAATGATAACAATGCATCAGTGTAACGCCATCACCTCTCCGTCAGCCTATCGGAGCGCTGCTGCTGGAGCAGTGCCGGGTGGAGAAGGAGGACAGCCTGAGCTTCACCATTGGTGAGTTTCACTTTCCCAAGACCTACATCCTCATTTCACATCAGGCAACACACACTTTTACACTGTCTGTCTGCTCACCAGATGACTCAGCTGGCATGGTTGTGCTGCTACCACAGTACTATCATAATGAAACTTAGCAGCCACAGAGAAATGCATCAAGCTTAAATACTGTATATGCTTCATGATGGATTTCCTCCTCACTCTTGTTTTATCTGTATGTAGCATTCCTGGATGAAGCAGAGAGGAAGTATTTGTTTGAGTGTGACACTGAAGAACAGTGTGGAGAGTGGATAGACTCCATTATCAAGGCCAGGTAATATCAATCATTCTTCTTCTCCATCCATAAAGATCAACATGCATTTGGTCCTATATAAGCTGTTAGAAAAGTGGTCATCAGTCATTGTAGACAAAAATACAAAATCATAAATAAGACCATCAAAATAATCATTAGGTTAACTGCTCGTTAGCCATTAATGTTTGATATAGAGCTGAATGACTGGTTGATCCATCCATACATGAATGTTTATGGCCATTCAGTCCAAAAGAAGACAGAAAATATCTCCGTATCGTTCCAACATAATTACACTACTATTATACACTATGTGTTAAAACGTTAAAGCAAGACTGTGTTGACTAGAACGGAGTATCACTATATATGAGCAGCATTCATTGATTGTTTAGGCCATGTCTGTGGCTTTGGCAGGTTTAAGTCTGCAGCAAGATGCTATTTGAGCTCTGTGGGTACACTCACATGGGTGAAACTGTTACAAATGAATGATGCAGCTGTTTCCAGAAATGCAATGTTAACAATGTGACTTGTGTAGAGCTTCACTACTTAGTTGGCTTTGTCCTGTGTTAAAGCATACAGGGAAAACACTATTGCCCCCAAACAGAGGGTAACACAAGGGGATCTCAGATCTCCAGCCTTCTATTTGTGTTCACTGTGAGCTGGGCAGGCATGGTTCAACTTCTTTGTTTATTTTCCATATTTGCTAAGTTGTACTGAATTTAGGTAGCATTAGACTAATAAAGAGTTGATCTTTATTATATTTATATGGGCATTTTTTTCCTGATCAGATGTCATATTAATTTGTCCTCTCATCTCTTGCAGTTATGAGTTTATGAGGAAAAACTTGATATTCTATCGAACTGAAATCCACAGGCTCACTGGCAAGGTGAGGTACCTTACAGCAGGGTGTCGATGCACTACATGCCTCACGGATGGTGCTTCTATCCAACACTATCACACCATAGGAGCGCTTAGTGGGAAATACAATGTCTCACAGCGTGAAATACATTTGTATCAATTTTAGCAAAAGGTAGAATGGCAGGCAATTCAGTGGTTTAAATTGGAGTTTGTTGGGTAAGGCTTTGCTGCTAGGAATTAGGGAACAACACCAGTGTAACAGATTTACACAGAATTGTACATACACAGAATTTTCAACTGTTGGACTTTAAAAACCTCATAAGAACCTAATCTTCTCTGTAATTTGGTAAGTCGGGGTGATCCACAGCCCTGATGGAGGCAGAAGTCTCAAAGATCGAAAAAAATATTAAAAAAAATTAAACCAATCTTGGGTGCATGACTACACACAAAACATAACTGGTAATCTCTGAGCTGTAAATTCTGATCCTGCTTCAATAACAGATATCTTCTTCTCTGCAGGACCCCTTGGAGCAGTATGGTATATCAGATGAAACTCGCTTCCAGGTCAACAATGGGCTGCAACTTATGCCTAGGGATACCTCCTCGCTGTAGACCAGTGTCCTGCCATTCCAACATTCACTCCTCACTGGTTTGCAAGCCATGGCGTTACCATTCACACTCTAGAAGTTTCAATTTTCACTGCTTTGAATGTATTTAGTTTGTTTGATAGACTTGTGCCGTTGTTATAAGCGTGGCATATGAGGCCATGCAAAATGATAACCCATTGTCATTGACAGATGTTACAGGTAATGCAGGGCTTTTAAAAAATCAACACTGTCTTATTTTTATTTTGGGAAATTTTTTAGCATTTCATTCTCAGATGCCTTGGTTCATCAGTTGTCTGTGTAACATACCTTTTATTCTGTGTTCTCTAGTGGACAAGCTACTCTACTTTTTTACTTCAGTCAGTCATTATAAGCACCTGATTATACTCGTGCTTTAAAGCTGGTTGTGACTTTCTTTCAGGGGTATCAGTAATATTAGCATGATTGTGTTTAACAAGAATCAATCCAGTACATATGAACATTGTTAAAATTGATGTTAATCAAGTAAGTGCACACTGTTGAAGAAATACAGGATCATAAGACCATTAGAAAACCTTTGACGGTATTTACTGTCCTTTTTTAAACTACATGAGCCCTTTCATCTGCTCAGTTGAGCCACATTTCTCCATTTTTGTTTATGGGAAAGAATATTTTTAGAGATATATGTATTTATCAGCCAGCTAATGTAGAATATTCAGTTTGTAAAACTATACTTTTGCACATATTACTTTACTAGGTGTTGAGGATTTTTTTTTACACTAGAATTTCAATTACTTGAACCTACTGTACCTTTTCTGTGGCACTTTGAATCTGATTCTTTTAGCTAAGCTGTTGGACAATTTTGGGAAATGAGACTCTTGACATGACTTCTAAAATATCACACCAACATCTTTGTCAGTAATTGTGAGTTAAAATGTTGTGGTCTATCACATTTCATCAAATGGCATTGCTGTATCCTGCAGATTGGTGAAATGTTTATTTCAGTGGTCAGTTGTCTACTCGCAAGCAGGATATTTCTTTGGTTGTGTGTCCACAAATTTTTGCACATCGAATGTGTTTAATCTGTTTTTATTTCATGTCAGATTACATTTTTTTTCACTGGTATCTCTCTCTATCCTTTTCTTTTTTACTAATAAAATAAAATTGAAAAATATAAGCCCCTGCCACGTGTCCTCTATTAAAGGAAAAGAAAATATTTACTAAGATCTAAATGTCATCTTTCACTCATGGCCAGTTTAATTATACTGTGCAACTGTTGTGAGTGATTGTTTTAAGATGTCTACAGCTTTACACATGATCAGACTTTGTGTAGCTTTACACTCGGTGAACTGTGCACAATGAATTATAAAAGGTCGGTGCTCAGCTGTCACATTTAGATGCTTCCGAGGCTTTGCAGGATTTTAGTTGAGGTCTGTGCCACTTCATACGAGCTGACATGTTAACACACACACACACTTTATCCTGAATATCTTGAAAGCCTTATCCTGTTGCTTTGTACTCTTGCCACAGGGTTTTGACGTAAACGGTAAACAAGAAAAACAAGTGTGCGTGTGTCTGTGTGTGTGTGTGTGTTTGTTTGTGTGTTTTAAGTGAGCGAGAGAGAAGAGAGTGACACGTTTCCTTAGCAACGAAAAATGTGCGATTCAAAAACAGTGACGTCACGTCCTTCCCGTGGTGCTTTGCGAACACAAATTGAACGATCGGCAAAAGAAAACATTTGTATCGTATATGCTCTGTTTTTTAAAGAGTAAAAAGCACAAAACAAAAACATTTCAACTGGAGTCAACTCAGCGAGAAACGCTGCTTCAACGGTGCCCAGCAGGAACAGGTCATCCGGCCACAGTAGGTGTTAATATGTGTGTTAATGGTGAACAAACAATGTTGCTAATGCATGAGCCGTACAGCTAGCTCCTTTTACGTTAGGTCAGCTGAGCTAGCATTAGCATTAGCATAGTTCAGTATGTTGTAAGATTGGTTCATTTGTGTTTTTTAATGCTGTTGTTTATAGTTGACAGTCTCTTGTCTAATGTATCATCTGAAAGCTATTAAGTTATGGGGATTTTCTCAGGATGATTGGTGGAAGTGCTTCCCGAAGATGATCATAAAGTTTGTCGTTTCGTTGTCATCCTGTTTAATTTTATGGTGATCGACTGAAAGCTGTTTCTTTGCTTTACTGAAAACCATTCGTAGTTATTTCCCCATGTTTCCCCAGTTGTTTCCCCATGATGGAATCACACGGTTTGTCACGTAGCCCTCAGTATAGTTAACACTCAAACACCGGGTCATTGTGTCATGTCAAAAACACACTAGACTGTGTCGCTAAAACAAAGAGTCTGTTAACCAATCAGCCGATCTACAGAAAACTAACAACAAAAACTTTAACAATCCACTTTAGCAAATGATCAAACAAATACCAAATATTTTACCAAATCCAGTCTCTGAAATGTGAACATCTGCTGCTCAGCTGATTTACAAGCTTTTTGAAGACTTGACTTGAGTGGGTTGATGATATTTAACAGATGGAGCAACTTACAGAAAAAATAGAAAATAGTAATATAGAAATTGATTGATTAAGAATAATGGTTACCTGCAGTGCTACACAGCAGCCTCATATGTTAGTCTGCTCTTTGGACATTTATGAACTAACTAGGCGTATTCATTATCAGAGCACAGTTGTTTGTTAATTGTAGAAATTCATGTGTCATTACTGGTGGACTGTTTCCAGACATATGAGTGATAAAGCAAATAATATCACCAGAGGTCAGCAGGTTGTGATGGTTTGTGTCTTTTGTGTTACCCTGTTTTTCAGGCATCATGGATCAGGACTATGAGTGCAGACTGCTCAGGCAGATTAACATACAAAATGAAAACGCAAGCCCCATAGTAAGTAAAGGATGCCACTTCTACATTTTGTCCATTATGTCCCTGTCCTCACACATTAATAAGTTCTTTCCTTCTACCAATACTTTCTTCAGACTTGACCATAAGCATGCAAAGTCGTATGGTCTCGACTAGTGTGATTAAGTCATCATCTTGACTGTAACGTGATTATAGCCACTCCAAAAGGGTACTGTCAGGTAGCAAAGGATTTAAGTTGGGCGGTGAGGGTGTTAGCAAAATAAACAGCCAGGCTTTGATTTGACAGTGCCACTATGCTGAGTGAAAACAAGACCTTACTGGCCAGATGACTGGGTTTTATGAATGTTCCCTCCTGTTGGTAACACCTTGAACAGATGCACCATCTGCCACCTAAATTATCTTTCTTTTATTGTCAACTTTTCAAATCACCGTCCAAGGCCTGTTTGTGTTTGGTCGCCAGTCAATAAATGCTTTGTCCTCCTCTTCCCTGTGTAGAAAGCTGTAGGAGCAGTGCGAGCTCTGACACCCACCAGCTCCCCCCTGTCCTCCCCTAGCAAGCATGGCGATCGCTTCATTCCCTCCCGGGCTGGAGCCAACTGGAGTGTCAACTTCCACCGCATCAATGTGAGTCTGCTGTAATACTCCCCAGATTTCACTTCATTGTATTGTGCAAGGAAACATTATGTATTCTTATTTTCCTCCAGTGTATCTGTAGATGCTTTTACAGTTTTATTTCACAGATTTGTTCGACAGTGATCTTTTATTTGATTCGTATTCTGTCACAGGAAATTGAAAAGTCGCACAATCAAAATAGAAAAACCAAAGATGGCACGACAGACAGCAACAAAGGTAATGAATCCACCTTTATATCAAGAGTCTGGAGATCAGGCACATTAAAATGTGTCATGACAAAGTGTGTTGTGATGATTTTATTAGTACACCACTGTCATGAAATATTCTGCCCTGCTACTGAGAGACAGGACCAGCTTTGCTTTACTGCAGACATTTGAACTTTGGCAGTTAATATAATATATTAGAAATATGTTAGAAATTGGAGTGTGGGTACACATGAGTACATTTCTTGTCTTACTGAAAAGATTCAGGCAGAAGTCTCTTAATAGTGGTCTGATTTAATTCAGAGTAGAAACTATTTGAGAGCTGTATTTTTCTCTTCATTGTCATATCTCCTGTATTGTGATTGCTAGTTAGTCTAGAAACGATTGTGATAGAGGTGTATCAGAGATTGACCCCACAATTCTCAGCCCCAAACACACATGTCCTTCTCTGCCATCGCTGGACATTTAGATGAAACTTATTCCCCTCTACAGCTCATTTCTACAGACATCCCTGTCTGCTGCAGTCCAACTCGATAATTTGACCTTCTCTTGTTTACTTAGCCTGAGTAGGCTCGTGGAAACTGGAGATAAGGACTAAACAAAGCTTAGTGCAAAATTCTCTCTGATCTTTAGAGATGTAATAGAGGGGCTAAGAAATTGCAGAGGGAGCACAGTGTTTGAACTTAATCATCTCAGCAGCCTGGTTTGATTTCCCCTCTGTCTCCTCCTCTGCCTTCAGCGGATGGTCTGGCATACTCGGCCCTGCTGAAGAACGAGCTGCTAGGTGCGGGTATTGAGAAAGTCCAGGACCCTCAGTCAGAGGACCGCCGCCTACAGCCATCCACTCCTGCCAAGAGGAGCCTTTTCAGTGTAAAAACTGTTAACACACCTCTAACTTTGAATATACTAGTGTTTTTCCTCTATTAGTAATCACATATTTGTGTTTTGTAGTACTCTGTGAGCACTAAGAGGGCCCTACCTGAAGAGGATGGAAACACAGTATCTCCATATTCTCTATCACCTGTCAGTAGCAACAGGTAAAACACCTCCCCTGCCATGGTAGCTTTTTTAATAAGGACAAAAAGAGCAAAACGACCCTCACTATATCGTGTTGTGCATTACAGCCAGAAACTGCTACGGTCGCCAAGGAAACCTACGCGCAAAATATCCAAAATTCCTTTCAAAGTTCTGGATGCTCCAGAGCTACAGGATGACTTCTACCTCAACCTAGTGGACTGGTCCTCTCTGAATGTGCTCAGTGTTGGACTGGGCACCTGCGTCTACCTGTGGAGTGCCTGCACCAGCCAGGTGTGTGTGTGTGTGTGTGTGTGTGTGATCTGTATGCATTAAACACAATGTCAAAGAGTCCAGAAAAGGATCAAGAGTATAAACTTCTCTCTCAATGTTTTTCGTCACTGGTTGTGTGTCATACACATGAACCAAACGAGTCTTAGGCTGTTTTCACATATTGGTGCGCACCAGATGGAACAGTTGATACATTGTTATATTTTTCAGCTTGGTCCCTTTGCGTTCACACATAATTCCTTCACTCTGGACCAAACGGCACACTATAAACCACGTGACAGCGATCAATGCTGTCATTGATCAATATGAGTGTCATGTTTCCAAGGTAACCACCCAGGAGAGAAGCATTGAAATGGAAAAGTAAAGAGAAAAACGTGTAGAGGCAGTGAACCTCTTCACCTGTGTAGCGCAAACCTGTGGAGTACACGGGTTGTTAGGTCGACCCGAGGCCCTGACGCTTTCACACCAGCAGCGGACCGCACCAGAGTTCAGAGTTTGCCGTACCGAGACCACCTACTCAGGCGGGTCTCGGTACGGCCCTTTTGGCGCGCACTTGACTGACTGCTGTGGTTACACTGACCCAGTGTATGTGTGCAAATGCCCATAGAATGTAATTTAACTGCCTCTCTAATGTCTGTGTGACTCTCATCTCCGTAGGTGACACGTCTATGTGACCTTTCTGTAGAAGGAGATTCAGTAACATCAGTTGGCTGGTCAGAGAGGGTGAGTTTTTCTGTTGTCATCTCTAGGTTCCAATCCCAAAATAAACACAATTGAAGATTAGTCAAGATGCAATGTGAGCTTTGGTGTTTGTACTCTGTTACCACCTTTAACAATCTCCTTTACCTTTTTTCTATATACACACTCCAGGGCAAACGTTTGGAAGCAAGATCAAATTTGAAAAAAAAAAAGATCATAGTTTCATTGGTATACTTTGCAACAAAATAAACATGATTATTATATAAAGAGACACCTATCAGAATACATTTTACTATAATTATCAGGTAGTATTTTACGGTATGTGCCAGGAATTGCATTCCAAGCATTCTTAAGTTCATCATTGACTGCTGGTTCGTGGGACACACTCTCCTGACTGATTGATCCAATTCATCCCACGCAAGATCAAATAGAGACGGGTCTGAGGAGACTGAGGGGACCAAACCATCTTTTGAAGAACACCTTCCTCTTCTTTTTCTGACCCTTTTCTATTGTCATAACTTCCAGTTTCTTCTAGTCTCTTCAGGGTGTAGTGAACTTCTTTGATGGACACCATTAGGCATTTTGCAATTTCCGTTTCATTGTATCCTTCTTTCCTCAGTGTGCAAATCTGTACTTCTTTACTCAGCTGTCTGTGGCAGTTTGTCAGACGTATGAACACAGTTGAGATTTATTGGGATTTTTGTATGCAGACTCTCAACAGCCAAAGAGCTGAAGTGAGTAATACAAACTGTGATTTGTTTTTTACTTTTGCACTGAAGGTGTGACTCTTGCAAATCTTCTCAACCCTCTTTTCTTTTGTCAACATATATTCAGCAATGGTCTGTTAACATCAATGTGTACCTGAAGGTAAATAGAGGGAAATGGTGCATATCAAAGTCTGATCATGTGGCAAATACATCCCAAAATCCATAGAACTCATATTGGTTTTTAAGAAGGAACATTGTGAACAGGAACTAGAAGTTGCTTCCAAACGTTTGGCCTGTAGTGTAAGTGCTTTTTTGAAAGTCAAAACTGACTCATTTAACATGGCAGAGTAATAATACTGTTTATTTTTAGGGTAACCTGGTGGCAGTGGGGACTCATAAAGGCTACGTGCAGATCTGGGATGCAGCAGCGGGGAAGAAGCTGTCAGTACTAGAGGGACACACAGCCAGAGTGGGTGAGTTGAGGGAAGACAGAGATGGAAACAGTGGCAGGGGTTGAAATATCACTACTTTCATTATTTATTTATTTATTTTTTAACATTTGTTTCGCAACATTTCTCATTCATGGTTGGTGAATCATCCTCGCTCATGTCTGTGGTTCATCCTCTGCTGCCAGGTGCGTTGGCATGGAATGCAGACCAGCTGTCGTCTGGAAGCCGCGATCGGGTGATTCTGCAGCGGGACATCAGAGCTCCACCTCTCCAGTCTGAACGCCGTCTCCAAGGACACAGACAGGAAGTTTGCGGGCTCAAATGGAGCACGGACCACCAGCTGCTGGCCTCTGGTGGAAATGATAACAAGGTATGCAGACGGGGGGAATCTCACTCGCACCTCCGTCAGCGACACGTCTGAACCAGGACAGCCTTTTCACCACTTTTCTTTTTTTTCCTCCTCACCTTGTTGTTGCGACCCGCTGTCTGCAGCTGCTCGTGTGGAACCACTCGAGCGTCCTCCCGGTGCAGCAGTACACAGAGCACCTGGCTGCGGTGAAGGCCATCGCCTGGTCTCCACACCAGCACGGCCTGCTGGCCTCCGGAGGCGGCACCGCCGACCGCTGCATTCGCTTCTGGAACACTCTGACGGGGCAGCCGCTGCAGTGCACCGACACCGGCTCCCAGGTCTGCAACCTGGCCTGGTCCAAGCACACTAACGAACTGGTAAGTCTTTGATTTGGACTGTACTGGTGTGAAGTGGGCGCAGAGGTAGAACAGTGTAGGTTGTTTAATGATAAAGAGAAAGGAAAGGAAAAGTGCATTTATGGGAAATTCACCACAGTATCTGTAGTTAGATGTGAAGATTTAAATCTTCTGCTACTCCACACCCTGCGTATTGCATTTTTTATATCCTGTTTTCAAAATAAAGATGCCGGGTACACAACTACTTAGTCAGTGTTGTTTCAACTGTTATTTTGCATTAACAATGCTTCCAATTGTTCAGCTAAGCTGTGTATAATTTCTCGTGCAGGTCAGCACACATGGTTATTCCCAGAACCAGATCCTGGTGTGGAAGTATCCCTCTCTAACTCAAGTGGCCAAACTTACAGGACATTCCTACAGAGTACTCTACCTGGTATGTACACTGTGTTTTTATACAAATCTTATCTGAGTTACAGCAACAGCAACACTGTATTTTTATGCTAAAAAAAAAAAATCCCCTTCATCAAACTACCTTAAATTTGCATCTTGTCTTTACATGTCAGACCAAAAACCAAGTTAAATGAGGCATAAAATTTTAAAAGGTGTTTTTGATAGTTCATCTTTATCTATATGTGCATTTTCATAAAATAGAGTAAAAAAAAAAAAAAACTAGAGTGATTGCAATCTGTGAAACCACTGTATATTCAGTGTCTAATAATGAGCTGTGTGTAGGCCATGTCACCTGATGGAGAGGCCATTGTGACGGGGGCTGGAGATGAAACACTTCGGTTCTGGAACGTCTTTAGCAAAATGAGATCCACTAAGGTATTTACACTCTCTATACAGTCTTTTTTTTTTTTTAAATGTGATTAGTTCCACCATATTTTTGCTTGTGCTGTCTTTTTATTCCGTGTCTCTGTCTTACCCTTCTCTGTCTCCCTCCTTCTTTTAGGAGTCGGTGTCAGTACTTAATCTTTTCACGAGGATCCGGTAGTGGCCACGCCCCCTGTACTACAAGGGAATAAAGCCGGGAGGGAAATTTATCTTTGCATGTATCAAGCTGTAAATGGGGTCCCCGTCATTGAGTATTCACCTCAGTAGTCTGCAGAGGGCACCCCTCGATCGCCCTTAGTTTATTTAGCCAAGTTGTAGCCGGAGGTGGAGAGAAGAGAAGCAGGAGAGGTGCACAGCCGGAGTGTGGAGGACAGGGGACATGCATACAGTACGTACAGTATTCCACCTCCTCGTGAATAATGATGGAGCCACTGCCTCCTCCGACAGACCAGAGATCTCTGATGAGGTGCAGAATTCGGGTCGTCATCCCCCCCCCC
>OMNW01035151.1:75430-89082 GCA_900303245.1 Selene dorsalis | reverse complement strand
TCACTTGAGTTGATTTTCTTCATTCACATCTCCATTCTCTCCATTTTCTAAACTGTGCACAGCTTTCCATCCATTGCATATGTTGAACAGGGTTGACTCTAAGTGCCTGTTCTGTGATCCTTTTTCTCTCTCTCTATGTATTCCTCCCCTCCTCCTCCTTCTCCTCTTGTCCCCTCTTGTGAGAGGAGCTGAAAGGTTGGCATTACAACAACAAAGGAAGGATGGAATGTCAACAGGCTTCAGAGAGAAATGAGTTGAGGGAAACACAGAGATGGGAATTACACAAAGTGTCTCCATCACAATGTGCCACCAGCCAGTGGCCTGGCGACACATGTATACCCTGAAATGCTCTGAGTTCCACACAGCTCAAAAACCAATAGCTTCTATTTGCCATTGCCATTGGTACATTGGAGGGAAGATAGAGACTTTAAGTATTTCAAGGTTTGGTTGTGTAACAAGCTTTTCTTTTCTTTTATTACAGATTGAAGCAGTGGACGAGGACAGAGAGGAGGGGATGCAGAGAGAAAGTGTTGGTGGTGCTGAGTGGAAGACTAGTGATTTTGTTGTGACGCTGATCAAAGAACAACAAGTCCCAGTCTGCCTCTCAGCACAAGCAGTGTCCTTCTGTCACAGTCAGACTTGACCTGCATTTATCGATGATAAATTTCTTCACTGTTTCAATGTTTGGGTTTCCTCTTTAAAACACATTCAAAGTGCTTAGCCTTAATGTAAAAAGCATCATTTGACCAGGAATATTTACCGAGCTGGATCATGTACAATGAAACCTGTTGTGTAATATAGTGATACTGACATACAGTAGCACGCTTTTCTCATGACAGACTTAAATAATTATGTTTTGAGTTCATTCCTAAATGTTAATTGTTCATTTATTTCTGAGCTTACAGAGTTTCTATCCTCTATCACTGGAATAAAACTCAGATGTAAACCTCATGTGTATTTCTGCGTTTTCTCACATCAGCACTGACACCCATGTGACAGGGTTGGATCTGAAACCCTCACATACAACACACACTGGCTGCAGAGGAAATCCCAATGGGAAAAAAAACAACAACTCTGACATTGTGTCAAACTTATTACACTGTATTCTCCTCAAACGCATCAGTCTTCCTCGATGGGAACAGAGAGCTTTACTTAACATTTTACCATGTGCAACAGTTTCAATACTTGGACTAAACACATGGCATTTATAATTAAGCAGGATCTAAATCCTTCTGTGGACCTGCCTCAGTTGTCGTAATGTCTGTAGCATTTCTTTAACATATGTAACCATGTGACCATGTGAATGAAAAAAAAGAGGGGCCAGTGTCTCAGCTTTGGTGTGCAGAAGGCCATTAACAGCAGAGGTCATCATGGTGGTGTGTAATGCACATCAAGTGATTGCAGTATCATTAAAACAACCAAGGAGGCCTAATTAGTATTATAATTTTTTAAAGTGTTAGACAGGTGACCTGACTTGCATGTGGATTAACACTGCTGAGCTGCATGGTGCTGAAGAAACCACTCAGTGTGAACCTAGTGGCAGTGTTAGGGGTTCATTAGGATCAGAAATAACTTGCCCTGTATTACATTACCCTGCCAGTAGTTGGTCTCTCCTTATGAGGCGGATGTGGATGTGGGCTTTTTTTTAGAGCTATGATTCTGACAGTAAATATAAGATATGTACAGTCACAATGAGAGGTGTGTTCACACAGCACAAGTCTGAACCTGTTCTCTGTGTCTCCGCTGGTTTACCACCTGATGCCATGTTCATAGAGATGAAGGAAATTAAGACAGAACACACACACACACACACAATCACAGAGATACTGTAGATTATGTTTAACCAACTGTGTATAGATGTATAAAAAGCAAAGCAAGGAAACAGGTTATAGAAGAAGTTATGAAATTATTGGGTGAAAAAAGGACCGAGAAGCTTTGAGGACAAAAACAGTGTAGGTAATAATGCATCACATGTACTCAGTCTTTCTTCTGTTGTTACCAGGATACCTGCATGAATGACCTGACAAGATCCCCATTTTTGTTACGCCTGGCTAACGCAGTGCTTAATAAAAATCAGTCATATCTTAAATGAAACAAAGTCATTTTATTTATTTATGATAAACCCGAACAGATCAGATGCAAATAGGGATTGCTTGATTTAGTAGCTTTGAAATTCAAAGCTGACATAAACCAACATGCAAGTTACATATGAGGGATGAATCACCTTTATCTCCACTGACACTAAAAGAAAAAATCAATCATGTCACCATCTCCTGTTAATATTGATCAGAGACAATGCCCAGAGCCTCTCTCCACTCACAGAGGCTTGAAACGTTTTAATTAAAAATGCATCATGGATGGTCTCATTCACACTGCACCCTGTAAGTCTCCAGATTGGCGGCATGCTGGTTTTTCATATATAAAAACCAGGGACTGGCTTGTGTTGCTAAGCAACACAAAAGAGTCAAGTGCATTTGTTTATTGGCCAATAAGAATGCAGACAAAGTTTCAAGGTTTTCGAGGAAGGTCCTGTAATAATATAACTCACAGGAAAAAAATGGGGCGAGCATTCTCTAATAACAACCTTCATATATATCAGGGAGTGTATAAATAGTGTAATGCATAAGGAAGTTTCCCTTCTGCATCCCCAAGTAGCTCATAAATCAGCTTTCAGGCTGGTGGGTTTAAAATGTGATGATTTACTGTTGGTTTTAGCCCCATAGAGCACATACAAATTACAGGTAAATCCGTGCTCTTATGTGAAACAGTGTGTATGAATTAAAACCGTGCTGAGGTGGTTAACAGTGAATATGATCACAACATAAGGCTCTTTTGTTATATTCCTGGTATGATCACTTTGTATGTACTGTACATATTGTACTATTATACTATTGTACTGTACTATTGTTCCATTATGTCTCTTTCACAGTCAAGCTAAAGACATGTTTACATCCATCTCCAACTTTGTGGGCCCCCAAGCAGCTGTGCCTCTCACTGGATGGGGACACAATCACGCATCACAGCCATAACCAGGCTCACACTGTCCTTTTTTTTTTGCCTGGATTAAAAGTGAAATACACTTTGACCTTGTGACAAGATTCTCAGTCAAAAGATACCAAAGTCTGTAATTATTGTGTCTGAACAATGAAAGCTGTTGCCAAGTGTCCAGGCAGATGGTTTTGTGCAGAAAGAAAATGGTAGAAAACAGTGATGGATGTGTAAAAGGAAGTGCACAACAGGTGACAAATTGCATCAGACACATTCTCGAGAGCACAGACCTTGTGTAATGCATGCACTCCCTCCTCGTTTTTATTACTATCTGGGCACCCAGCCTGGCGTGATGGTATGCCAACTGTTCCCCGATGTCTGTACTGGCACCCATCGCCAGCAGCACCCTGGCACCTCGGAGGGACTCTAGGGGAGAAGGGGGATGTCAGCAGTCAGCATGCGACTACATGTGTGGTCAGGAGGAGCAGGAATCGGGAGAGAAGATGTCTGCTCATCATCAAAGCCAGGCTGACATTTGACGAACAGACACAGATCAACCCTGTTATCAGACAGAAGCTCCACCTCACAGCAGATTGTGACGGGCATAAAATAATTACAAATATCTGAGCAGGGTCATCTCCAATATCATTTTGCTGGTACAGAGTTATGTACACACATTAAATAAACCGTAGTGAAAAAGGACAAGCAGTCGTGACTAATTATGTGATCTCCTCCTCGTCTAGTTTTTACAGCTTTCCACCGGGGACAGTGGGACAAAATAACTGCTGCTGTTTTCATCTGATTGTCTGAAAACAGGCGAAAGCTGTTCACTACAAAACAGACTCAGCGTATGCAGCATTTTCATCGATCCCTTTAAGAGGCATAACTGACGATTACAAAGTAATCAATAAGGATTATAATAATCTTCAGTTTATAGAGATTCTACTGCTGTAAAATAAACAGACATTTTATGACTCTGATGCTAAATGATCTTCTATGTAAGTTAATGGCTTCTGTTCCCTTGATTTCATTGGCCTTTAAATACAGAGGCTAATCAGGAATTTGATTAAAATAGGCAACAAGGTGAAGTAGGAGAACCAGAGGGAAACATTATCCTGTGAGTCACTTGACTTTTTAAAGCACGACACACTGTTGCTGGAAGTCTATCCAGGCTGCTATAGTTCAACAACTGCAGGGTGAGCTGTGCTGAAAGTTTGTGCAGACATCTGCCGCTCTCTCATGACGACTCCTACTGACTTTTATTAGTCCATGACTTTTTCTCTAGCACCACCATGAGGTTCACATTTGTGGTTTTATCTGTAGAGTGGACCGTCTTGAAATTTGGTCAGTCGTTGTCTGTTAGTATGAATTCATCTAGTGCCATCATCAGGACAAAATTTAAATATGTGCAATTCGGCCAAGATTTTGGTTCAATGCCTGCAAAACTACTGACATCCCCAGACCTACCAGCAGGACTAAAGACTCATAAGTCCTTGCTGACTTGTATTTTCTGGTGCTGTTTTGTTGTTGTTGTTAAGTAACTTTAATTCATGTAATGTATTTCTGGCTGGTAAACATAGGAGGTTAAGTACGACAGAGCCAGCAGCTTTAATGAAAAACAAAAAATGCAGGAGAACATTTTTGAGCAGGTTCCTGCTCACATCAAAGGAATTCCCCAAGTTACAGCCCACAACCAAGCAGCCATCCAAAAAAGCAGACAAACTGCTAACAGCTATTGTCTCTCATGCTCTTTTCTGAGATGATTCCTTTGGTTTTTTTTTTACAGGTGTGAACTTGTGTCAAGGTCGGCTCACTTCTTCCAGTTGTATTTATGCATGTTTTTCAAGGGAGGTCAATTGAATGACATCAGGGGTTTGAGGATCGTGGCTACTTTCTAACTCTTTGTTAGTGACCTTTTGCTCTAAATGGCTAAAGTAGGTTGATTTAAATCTTTATCCTGGCATGTAGATTGGAGGCAGAATCTTTTTAATTTCAAAAATATGTTTTACTTGTGTGAAAGCTTTTCACCACTGCAGTGTAAAGAGCGGCCATGAATTGAGGCCAGTGTCAAAATGTGAGTAGAGTCTGAATCGGACTCCATTTACTGTATTCAGAGTGTTTCCCAGCTCCTGTATTTTTATAAATTGGCATTTTACATTCAGTTACATGTGTAATAAACACATATGATGGCCAACAAATTATGGAAGTATTCACATTTTGATCTGTTAAATTTATGTCAGTGAGCAACAAATATGTAGCTACAGACATAAAACAGGAAGTCAGAACATGAGCTATAGCAATTAAAAGCATACTATCAAGTATGCATAATACTGTTAAACGACAATAGTGAAAAATGTGAATCAAACCAACGATGGATAGAAACCTCTTCAGTAAAATATACTGAATCATTGATTTTTGTTTCACTGGACCCAAGCTGTAATCATTTTAGTAATCTCTTGACATGCCTCAAGAAGCCACTCAAGTTACTCATCTAATAAAACGTGTTATCTGTCTGATTAAATGAACGAGTTGCACTTCTTACCACTGCGATAGAACGAACTCCACTGAATGAAAGCAGATCTCCACTGCAACACAAACAGCCTTCAACAAATAACTGGACGAGAAAAATATTTTCAAGCAGCTTTGTTTTACGTTCATAAAAATGTCTCAAGATTATATTTACAGAACAAAACATATTTAGGGTCACAAAGAACAATATTTTGAGGCCTGAATATACCATATCACATCATTGAGTTTTGGCAAAAGATAAAGACTAAAGTCTAAAATACTAAACAATGTTGGTAGCCAATTTCAACTACATAAATAGTGTGTAGCACAAACATCACAGAAACAACTTGACATCAACATCAGTATTTTTTCATATTTCATAATGTAAAAAAACATAATATGATACATGATGTTTTAGATGAATCAGTTTTTTATAATCCATGATGCGAGTCTCATCAGTGTTTATGCACTGCAAATGAAATCTGAAATTCACTGTGATGGTAAAATTAGCACACGGGTCGAATGAATATTCTATATTCAACAATCTGAGGCCTACCCAGTGACACATATAGAGCACAGGAGATGAGTTTTGCCAAAAAGGTTACCAGCAGCACAGCCAGATGTTCTGGGTGAAATAAATAGCATAGGCATATAAAAGTGAAATGTAACATGAGCAAAACACAGAGGTATAGGTAAGAAAGCTGGATTCTTTTAGTTTGATGTGACGCTTACAAAAAAGTTTGAATTTGGACTTTGAAAGTTGCACTATACAAGTGTGGTTTAACCAAATCAAATGTCTAGCTCCATGTCATCTGCTGGGCTATACAACTGGTCTCAGACCAGCGCTATTTACACTGAAAAGGGACAATTTGTCATTGTATTAACTAAAAGTTGAAACTCAGAAACCAAGATGCCCAGAGGCTTCTTTCAATGTAAGAATGAAAGAAGCCTCTGGAGGGAAAAAAAAAGAAAAAAGATGGGGCTTTTGACCTCGGTACACTGCGTCCCACTGCAGGAGAAGTGATATCTGTAACACTTTAACGGGTAACGACTGGTCGGGATGAAGATGAGCTGTCAGCTGGAGATGAAACTGGACAGTCAGTACTAGGTGGTCTTCACGAGATCGTACACGTGGATGTGAACGTCATCATCGTATTTGATGTAATATACCGTGGGCTTTGCTGGAACCTGGTAGATGACCAATCCTGTCCTCTTCAGACCGTTATCTGTAACATACTCCACCTGTTTACCCACAAGGCTCTCTGGCTCCTCACCAGGCTTCCTGTCTGCTGGCAGCAGGTGTTTGTTCTCTGGACAACAGATGGATAAACAAAAAGGGCAGATAAGTTAGAGAAAGAAAAATGAAACCAATGCAACAGGACCAGGCAATGTCAACAACTCCAGGCCACAATTTAAACATCTGCAAGACACTGCAAGCTTAAGAAAGTCAATTATCTACAGTTTGAAGCTGGACCTTCACCCCTACCAAACATGCTTAGCTCTGTTTGTTCATTCATTTCTCGTCGTCTACCTTTATCACAGTCTTATTTGTTCATGGCAACAACAGAATTTTACACTGACTTTAGAAGAAACTGCACAAAATGTTCAGAATAAAAAGAACACAAGGGCGTTTAGTAATGCAGACTATGTAAATTTGTTCCTCCTCCTCCCACCTTTCCAGTAGAATCTGTAACATTTGGTATTTCTATGCACATCGACAATGAAGCTTGTGTCAACGTACCCGACTCCGGCAGGACACGCAGGTCTCCATCCTTGTAGTCATCCCACAGCTGGTACATGTACAGCACTGGGTCCTTCTCATAGGTGATGTAATACCAGTGGGTCATGATGGGGGCTCGGGACAGCACCATGCCTCGCCACTCGTTTTTCTCACCATCCTCCTTCTCGAACAGATGCTCCACAGCTCGGCCCACCAGCTCCTCTGCCCCAGGAGGCACCTTTATTTTATTATTCACTGCAGTGAGGACGAAACACTTTGATGAGCCTGATAACTTGAAAACAGGACCCGGATGATTCAGTATATTGAGACTTTAAAATATCAGTATAATGCGGACTAAAGACCAAAATATGCTAAATCAATTGCACTTACACAGACTACAGGCTACTAAATTAGCGCTAATACATTATGATGGAGGTTTGGATGGAGATTTTTTTTAACCAAAGAAAACATTATTCTAATAATTTCTCCTTGAAGTCTTCCATCAATTGGGATTGATTATTCACAGTCAATGTTATCAGATGAAGTGGTAAGCTGTCATATTTTTCATGTTTTCTGTTCTGTAGATGTTTAAAATCAGTTTGATTAATTTTCATTCAACAACAACAGTGTTTTTGGAGTTAACAGAAGAAGTACTGAGTAGTTAGTGACAACAGACCACGACAAAACACCTCAAGAAAATCCTATGAGAAAGCTGAAAGCTCCTACAGGTCTATACAAAGCATTCAGAAAGTGTTCAGACCCCTTCATTCTTTTCACAGTTTGTTATGTTGAAGTTTTATGATTAAAAAAAAATCCTCATCAATCTGTACTCAATTGTCTATAATGACAAAGTTTTTTGAAAGTGAAAATAGAATTTTTTAATTTTTTGCAAATTTGTTAAAAAGGAAAAGCTGAAGAAAAATCTAACTTACAATGCCACAAGCTTTGCTCATCTGGATTTAAGGATTTCTGCTATTCCTTTCTGCTGATGCTCTCAAGTTCTGTCAGGTTGGATGGGGGATGTCGGTGCAGAACCATCATCAGGTCTCTTCAGACACATCAGGGCTCTGGCTGTGCAGCTCAGTGACATTCACAGAGTTTTCTCTAAGCTGCCCCTGTATTGTCTTGACTCTATGCTTCACTGTTGGGATGGTACTAGTCAGATGATGAGTGGTGCCTGGTTCCCTTCAGATATGACACTTAGGACTCAGGCCAAACACTTCAATCTTGGTTTCACCCGCCCAGATAATCTTGTTTCTCACAGTCTGAGAGTCATGTGAGAAACAAGTAGCTTTAATGTGTCTTTCATTGAGGACTGGTTTCTGTCTGGACAGACTGGTGACATGCTGCAGTGGTGGTTTTCTTGCAAGTGTCTCCACACAGGGGCTCAGCCAGAGTGACCTCTCTCTAACAAAGGCCCTTCTTCCCTGATTGGACAGATCTAGAGAGCCCTAGTTGTGACAGACTTCCTCCATTTAAGAATTATAGAGGCCACCACGCTCTTGGGAACCTTCAATACTGTAGAAATATTTTTGTAGTGTTCCTCAGGTCTGCAACTCGACACAGTCCTCTCCTTGAGCTCCTTCTACCTCATGGCTTAGTTTTTGCTTCAATATGCATTGTAAGCCATGAGACACACAGCACCGAAACATCTCAAAGAAGATCAAGAGAAATGGAAGACAACTGAAATAAACTTCAGCTGTCACAGAAAAGATGTGTGTATTTATATAAATACATTTCAGCTTTTGCTCTTTAAAAAGTTTGCAAAATTTTCTACAGGGACATCGAGTGTTGACTGATGAGGGAAAGGACTGTTGAGCTTTAGGCTGCACAAAGAAAAGTAAGAAAAAATTGCAGGGGTCGGAAACCTGTCGTGAAACTTACCGACTTTCTCTGCTAACACCTGCAGGTTTGACACCCTGTTGTCTTTGAACAGCTCGATGCCATAGACGCAGTCAAAACCGTCATATTTGACCATGTAGAGGGAACTGTTGACACTTAGACGCTCCAGAACCGTGCCTTTCCATTTGGTCACGTTACCCTTCTCCCTCCAGGTGTGCTGGATCCTGCGGCCGAGGAGGTTGTCAGGGTCTGGGATCAGGGTTGATGCCGAGCTTTCACTCAGCTCTCCACTGCTACGCTTCCTGTTTACATGGGACGAGGAAAGATGGACTGTGTTAACTACGATGCACTTTTTGAGGTACTTTTTCAGTAAATATAACTTTTAATGTAAACATTTTGAATGAGCAAGATATGAATGAACTGCTGCCGTGCCTTTACCAAACATGCAGGTTTTTTCTCCTGACATTAAGAACTCTGTTGTATGCAAATTTCACATGTGCACACAAGGGTGTTGGCCTGTCAATGCAAACTTCACCAGAGTCAGCAAATACACTAATAGGATTATGAAACAAATATAATGAAACTTGAGCTAATGTAGCTATGTATAGTATCTGTATAATGTGCCAGTGCTTGGAGTTGGAGGAGGATGCATTTACAGAGTACACCAAGGCAGTGTTGTCACTACACTGTACATGAGAGTCAGAGGAGTTTAGTTTGAGCCTACCTGCCCCGTTTCTTCGACATGTTTCCATAAATTCACGCGGCCCTGTGAGACACAAGACAAGGCAGTTGGTGAATGTGACAAGAGCAGCTGACGCTCTCACTCCTCCCTATAACCTGACGCCTACGTTCGTTATAAATTATACCTTGTTTGGATTTTTACCTTCAACAGACAGACTTATCTCACTCAGCGTCTGTCCGCTCAGTCAACCACAGCCATGGAAATTAGCCAACAGCCCCGCATAGCCGGATGTAAACAACGTAACTGCGACAAGCACAGTGCTAATGCTAACTAACGTGGATCAATGCTAATACATACTACAGTTCATACATTTAAATACAGCTAACTGTAGGGCTAGGAAATGTTGAACTTTACCGAGGCTGGTGGAATAAATGTCGACGTGTCGAGTATCACTAGAAATGTTTAACCACAGTATGTGTGTGTGGGAAATTGGAAACAGCTAGCAGCCGACATTAATCAAGACTTTCCGTCACTGTTGAAGACGAATGAGCAACATTTCAGAGAATTTGCCTCCTGCATTTCTACACATACGCTAGGTGAACAAAAGGAAATGCATCGCCATGTAGGCGCTGATTCTGCACCCTGGTAGTAGCAACTAGGTAAACGGGAAAAAATAAAGATTGACCATTAGAAATCAATTCCTATATTGAATGTGGTCGACAAGTTCTATAGGTGGGAGCCGTCAGAAGAAGCTGTTCGCCTTACCTGATCAATAATTTTCACATGTGTTTGTCTTTGCAGAGCAGATTCCACCAAACGCAGGGCTAGATACACGGAAACGACTCTGATTGAGAACTACAACTTCCATCAGCAGTTTACCGCTCCCAAAGCATTCTGGGATTTGACGTCAGTCGCTGCTACTTCCTTCAAATTTCAAAACCATACAGGTATGTTTTCAACCTGTGCTGGAAAACGCTTTATTGTTTCAGTATTTTTGATCTCCTTCTAGACGTTTCAACATGTAAACTTAACGCACCCCTTAATTTTCCAGCCAGAAAATTTATGGAAAATGACCTAAAGCTCAAATTTCCCACTTTCCCACAACTTTTCCACTTGTGCGATCAGTGTTGGTTGTCATACTCATTATAACCCGCCAACCAAAGGGCCATGTCAGTCACACAGCATGGGTATTAAAATGACCAGACTGAGTGACCAGAGTGGGATGAATCCCTAACCAGTCTACAAAGTTATTGAGTGTTTTTTTCCAGTTATGAAGTAGTTCCATGTGATCTCAGCTGATGGAGGCATATTCCAGTGAGAGCTTATCAATAATCAGTACAATAGTCAGTTCTTTGTATGATGCTCACTGTCTCTATTCACTGCAAAACACCTAGCTATGTATAGTCGTCTGCTGTCAACATATCCACATTTCTGTTCATTTTATGAAACATCGAGTGTAATAAAAAAAAAATACTGATGAGGCAGTTTACATCTGCTAGCTATTTCTTTGTGAGTTTGCTGTTGGTTGTATGCAAAGCTTACTAAGCCACTTTAATTTTTTAGAATAGGTAGCAGGTGATGCAGCCACTCAGCTGCATATGAACAGGCAAGACAAGGCTGATGCATTACTTAATAATCTATGCACCAACAATTCAAAGAAATTAGGCAGAATGACATATTTGTAGGCCAATGACATGTTTTTGGCTAAAACAATTTATATAATTTAAGAGTTATATAAGATTTTTTTAAAGGGATTATTGTATTCACAGAAATACCTTGCATGCTAACACGTTGTGTTTCCATGTTAACTGATAATTAGATATTTGCAGTATTTTGGTTTTGTCCAAGGCAAGCCATAAAACACTGAGGGGAAACAGGGCTTCTTTGTATCTGAAGTACTTGTTTTTACCACAAGATGTCATACTAAACACTCTTGTAACAGACTTCAGATGGTGGACTGACCAGCATGGAGAGTGAATGATGCAGTATCCTTTGGTGCCTGTCTGACAGCTTTTTCAGGGTGAAAGCTCTTGGTTTTATCTCTTGCCAAACCACCTGTAAGTGTATGACTCACCTGTGTTGTGGAGATAAAAATGGTGCATAAACCTTCATTTCCTGTTTAATGTTAATCACAAAGACATCAGTAGGGATTGTACTCTTACATTAATAATTATGGCTCAGGGAAAAACAAACTGTTGTCAATGTATGACTAACTTTGATGTGCCACACTACCTTATTAGTTATTAATTTTGACTTATGTTTAACTCTCATTTTACTGTAAAATACCACTACATTGACACACAAAGACCCATTTACCATTCATAGTGGGCCTACACATTTTATGACCCAAACGACCTGTAATATGTTTGAAAACAGCAATCATAAACATAAATGGCAAGCCTCTCAGTAAACAGTCATGTCATCAGGGTCGTCATGATTGTGTCCACGCCTACCAGTAAGGTCACTGAGGTCATGTCCTTGGTTTTCTGCCCATTGGGGAGTATACCTTTTACAATTAAACATGTATATACACAAGGTATTTTACAGGCTCGAAGGAACTTGTTTTCAAGATGTCCATCTTGTCTACAGCCCTGATGCTGCCCTACATACACCTGCCTTAGAAGTTGCAGCTTTATTTATTTATTTTTAGTTAAGGTCTTTTATATTCCTTGAAATCATCTCCAGTTGGTGGCGTTTCATAAACAGTTGTCCCTCCACCAACTCCATTAATTAGTTTAACCACGGAGACATAATGGTGTCAGCAGCTATGTTGGATTGAGTGGTTAAAGCCACAGATCTCTCAGTAATCAAAAATCATGACTCTAGTTTTCAGATAAGTTCACTGAATGCAGAATTGCTATAAGGTCTGAGTCAGTGTTGGTGCGCTGCAAGGCTGACGGCCTTTTTCAGAAAGCCAGATTTCTATTGACACAAAGCTGTCCGGTGTCCAAGGTTGCCTCCTCTTGTCCTTGTTGTTGTCACAGCAACAGAAAGGCCCTGCATGTTGGAGATGGTGGAGATGTTGGAGAAAAGGCCCTGTTTCCCCTCCTTCCTCTTTTTTTTCTTTATTTTGTCCCAAGGTGGTCCAGAGCTGACATTGGACAAATCAGTCGTCGTTCAGGTTTCAGGGCAAAAATAAGTATGAAGTGGAACTGCATCTCAGCATGTTCCCCAAACCAGCTGTTACATCTTTTTGTTCAAATCTAAACTGAGTGTGTTTTCGCTCTTTCTCAGTTGCAAGGCCCCAGAATATGAATCTCAGTGTTTACTCATCTGTCTGACTGACATCTTCTGCTGCTCCTCTCCTGCAGGTTTCTCCAGCACTGCCATCTGAGGAGGGGGAGCCCACAGCGGCCCGCTCCCCTGGGACACCATGAGAATACCGTCTCCAAAAATAGAGGTCTCCTCCTCTCTTTCCATCCTGCTCTTTCAGATCTGTCTGTTCTGTCGCTTCAGTTTGCTTTACTGGATGGAGGACACACTCGCAGATCATTCACACACTCATGCACAGGAATGATTTGCACCCTGCAGGGAAAATGCTGTTGATTGGTTTTTGTCAAGTATTGCAGGGAGATTGCATAGCAGAGTCGTTAAGTCAACCCAAGGTTAGCATGTGTGAGTGTGTATAAGTGTGTGGTTCAATTGATTAGATATCTCTATTATTAGCAACATCACTATGCAACCTGAACTATGGAAGCTTTAAAGGGATGGCGTATCATGGGAGTGTCATACATGTCTGGAGCTGAATCAAAGTTGACTGTGGTGTGTGTGTGTGTGTGTGTGTGTGTGTGTGTGTGTGTGTGTGTGTGTGTGTGTGTGTGTGACTCACTCGTTGAGCAGGGGCACTGAGGTGCGTCTCTTGCTCTTCTGGACCATGTTGGCCTGATTTCGGAGGGAGATACGGAGAGTGGA
>OMNW01035151.1:46622-65136 GCA_900303245.1 Selene dorsalis | reverse complement strand
ACAAAATTGTAAAAAAAAAAAAAAAAAAAAAAAAGTTTAGTGGACATAGTTGCTGAATTATTTAACTCAGGAAGCATGACAGAGACCTTCATGTAAACGGCTGCATAATATTTACAAGACACTGAGCTTCATACTGCATGCAGGATGTCCTTGTCACTGCTGTTGCCCTCTTCCTCCTCCCCCCTCAGAGACATTCTCCTCATTACATAATTGTTGCTGTAGATGTAAACAACTTGATAAAAATATTCTCAAATGCTAAATTTTAGCGTTCTACTGAGCCTTTGCATCAAGTCTGAATTCACATTTCACTAGACCATTATATAATCATTACACTGCCATAGCACAACTATAATGAAGAGCAGATGGTTGTTGCCACAAGATAAGAAATCATTATCAATTCTGTACAACATATTGATAATCACACAGTTAGATTTAGATGTATTATGGAATATAAGTCAGTTTTCAACTATAAATTTTAGCAGAGATTTTCACAAATGGCACAAATTCTTGGATTAGTGAAAAACTCCAATAGTTGAGGGGAAAATACCTCCTTGCTTTCCCGTGTCTTTTGATGTATGTGCAGTAAGCATGCTGCCACTAAATGGCCGACTGAAATACAGTTTGGCCTGGATCACGTGATTTGGTGGCCATGTGTCCTTGGATCAAGACATTATTGATCAGTCAGGAGGAAAAGAAATCTCTTCTTGTCTAAATGAGAATAAAACCAAGTAAAACAATAAAACCCCCGCAGGGACTGCAGATAAGACGACCAACAAATTGAATTTGTTGCGTTTTTATAAGATGACATATCTTGTTGGAGACCATGTGACCCTCCCTTCCGCCTCTCTTACTGCGTGTATTTCTCTTCATCATTTCAGCTTGACGTACTTCTCACTTCCTCCCCGGCCCACTGTCCAGCAAACTGTGATGTGACTGAGGCTGCCTGCGGCTGTGAGATGACTTACTGTATCTCTCTCTCTTTCTCTCGCTCTCTCTGTCTTTGCTCACTGACTCATTCATGGACTTTGAGCTTAGACCAAATGCTAATCCTGGCATTCAGATCTGAGCTGTGGATGCTCCCCAGTGCAGAGTGACATGGCTGAAGAAGCTTCAGCAGAGAGAGTGGAGAGAAACGTGAGGGATGGGAGGACGAGCCTTTGTGCCCATGTGTCCATTCCGCTTACACTCACATTCACAGAAGTTACAGTAGCTAACAAACCTGCTCTTGTGAATTGAGTTGAAAATGAACATTGTGCTATAACTGAGAAAAACCCTGTGGGACACAGATGTTCTGAAACCTTCTAAAAAAACAGACAATAAAGGAAGGCGATGAAGACCAGCTGTACCAAGCAGTTCGAGGAAAACAGGAAGGAGATTGATGGGAAGGTGTGGGGAAACCAGTAAGCAGCTAAATAAGCAAATTGCCCTCTGGAGGTAAACAGCCAGGGGGGTAGTGCAGGAGATGCTGATATGATTAATTGAAGTAGGACAGCCAGGGACACAGCAGAGGACCAGCACTGCAGAGGAAACGAGGTAGAGGACAATCCTCGGCCATCTACAGGATGAAACTATATACTCAGACTACATATAGCTTCACAACTCGGTGTAGTATCTGCCTGCAGCCACTATCAGTACATTGCTTCCTCATTGAATTACATAGAAATTGAGAGAGAAGCAAAGAAAGAGAGAGAGTGTCAATAGAGCGGAAGAGAGAGAGGACATTATGTCACGTCAAGGTAAAAGTACGTACACGCACTGCGGATGGCCTCACCCACATTTGTACCAGCTGCATGTAGATCTGAGGAGGAAACATGAGCAGTGTAACGCTCTGTGTCGAAACCTCACCTTGCATGTAATTTTAATCTTTCTATCTCAGTGTGCCATGCATAATCACTGAGGATTCAGACATCAGTTTGTGTGTTTGTGTGTGTATGTGTGTGTATGTGTGTGTATGTGTGTGTAAAGGAAAGGAAATAGACGAAGAGGGAACGGGTGGGTGCTGCTCCCAGGCTGCCAGAGGAGTGTGTCCTTGGACTGCCCTCCTCTCTGACGCACACACCCACCCACCCTGTCACACATACACACACACACATGCACAGCCACTGGTTCATTTACTCTCTCTCCTCATATCAGACAAATACAAAAACCAGGGCTCGGATGTGAACGCACACGCTGTTAGGTACGGGAATAAACACACTCACTGCTGTGCTGTGTGCGTTCACTTGCACACACACACATAAGCAGAAAGCTCTTAGACTGAGCTCAGACATCTCATCAGGGATGCAGCAGAGCCCCTGTCTGCAGAGAGAGAGAGAGAGAGAACAAGAGAGAGAGAGAGATCTCATCTGATGTGGTGTAGGACGAGGGTGGAGGGGTTGCTGGCTGATTTACAGGGTTTAGGTGTGTGTGCTTGTTTGTTTGTGCACATGTGTTTGTAGCTACAAGTGTAACTCCAGGAGGTATGTTAAATGTTCACACACACACACACACACACACACAAAACGCATTCATCACAGCACCCTGAACAACAAAGGCACTCTGGTCAATAACAGTCCACACACAGAGATAAGTATGCCAATGCGCTCATCTTTTTATTGCACAACAATGTCTTTTTACGAACGCTTAAACAACATTGCCACTGACTGACAGACCAGCTTATTGAGAGAGACCAGGGTGTGGCTCTGTGTTCTCGGCCAGCAGATGTGGTGGACAAGAGAGCCTTTTAGATGCAGGTTCAAATCAGCCCCATGCCCATCGCCGCCAGCTGTGCATCTCAGCCTAAAAGGACTGGACGGCGACAAAATATCACCAGCATCTGAAGTATCCACCTGATCCTGTGAGATCGATTTGGAAGCGCTGCAGCTCGGGCTGGGTGCTGATTTGTCCCTGGATTGTAGACATCAACTTAGACAGAGCTGGAGTTCTGACATACTTGAACCTTTTTTGTTAAGAGCAGAAGCCAAGCACAGCCTGAGATGGTTGCAGACTGGCCTCCAGAAAGAGAGAGAGAGAGAGAGAACACATGCTGTGTCAGATATCTGTGCTGTTGTCTACATGGTGCTGGTAAAGTGTGTCTGGATGCCCACACCGAGCTGCTCGTGCAGGCTGTGGAATGCTACTAAGTCTAGGGATGTGCCAAAGTCATTTCTAGGAGCATTACAGTGTTTTGTTATTTTATTCTTTTTTTAATTTTTTATCTTTTTTAGAACAAATGGAGTCGTGACCGTGTAACACTTTCCAGCTGGTGCTGGCGCCTCTCTTAGTCTCATGTGGGTTTCAAACCCCCTAAATGGCATCATATTCTGAAGTGGGACCAACATTATAGAAGGAAAGGCACAGGAACACACACACGCACACACAAACTCAAGCACACGATACACAGAGTCCTGAAGCAGAGAGAAGGCTTAGGTAAGCTAAGCAGGCTACAGTAGCTACGACACAAAGGTTTAACTGTTAGACTAAATAAAATCATTGTACAGTAGTTGGTACACGACAATGTCTAGATCTGAAGGTCCCACTAAGAATCGTACATAGAACTCTGCTTAGATAAGAAAAATACAAACATGCACTCTGCTATTATCTGTCAAGGTAACTCAACCAGAGGCCTGTACCACGAGGCAGGATGTGAGGTTATCAGGGTAACTTCAGTTCAGTCCTGCAAAGCTGATTCACTTGTTACCAGGGTAAATCGCCTTTGGTAACAGATGTTTAACCCCTAACCTGCTCCAGCACAGGTTTAGAGTTTATTCTTACATAATCTTAAGTAATTTAATGATTAACTGGATAGGTAAACCCAGGGTTGACTTGACACGGCTTCATAACACAGGTAAACCCAGGATCTTAGGTTCAGTTAAGCCAGATAACAAAAAGTTATCCTGGGTTATATGTTGAACTTGCTTCATAGTACAGGCCTCAGGAACTGAGCTCGTGACTGCTGTGGCTTGTGAGCCAAATTCAGCTTTAGAGAGATTTTTTTTATTCATTTTTTTTAATGGCAAACACCAGATCAGTGTGCAACCAGCATCAGAGTCTACAGAACTGTGCAACAATATAGTTTGAGAAGGATTTTCCAGCATGAGCACAGCTTTGCTTTGTTTCTGTGTTGTTATTGTTATTGTTAATGTGCAGGCATCTACACAGTTTACGTCATTATTTTCTTTTCTCATTTTTGGCTCTGTGCAGCAAGCAGGTCATCTAAGCTAACGTCTAGTCCACCAGAAGCCTGTCAGAGCTCACCCTCTCACTGTAGAAAATGTTTCTTATACAGCAGGTTGTGGTAAAAACACAACAATGTGCCCCACATCTCTGTGTATACCATATGTACAGAACATGAAAGTACAGAGTACAGCGCGCATGGTGTTGGAAGGCTCAAACCAACAAAAATGTGCAATTTTGTGTTTCCCAAATCAGGGAAAATTATATATACTGACATTGTCATTTTAATTCAGCGATACTAATCTTCATCTAATGTTTTTACATATATTGCAAGTTGAAAATAAAAACACGTATTTGCATTTTTACAGGCACATACATACCACAAAAATAGACTATGTGGAAACTAGATGTACTAGGCACAAGGTATATACAGTCCGTGTGCATGGGGCACATTGTAAAAACAATAACCAAACAAAGTATACTGATAAATCAAAGACACTTTCACAAACAAAAATAATACCCTGATTTGCTAACATATCAACACCAAGGCATTCAGTACCCATAATATCTGGTACAGCAAGAATGAGAGGTTTGAAACTTAGATGCTCTCAATAATTGTCAGTCAGTGTCAAACATGTACAGTATGAGGGATTTCAATCCCACTTCACAGCAAGGTCCAGAAGAAGAACCATTAAACAATCGCACTTTGAACCCTCCCTCATCAGGCAAATACAGCGCTATATCACACACGCACACACACGAACAAGTCGACGGTGGCTGGAGGCCAACTGACTGAACACACTTGTGACACAGACACAAAACAGATAACTGGCAGAAGTATGTGCTTGGCCAGGGCTGTATCAGCCTCATAGCTGAGGGTTCAAACAGAGCAGTACTGATCAAAGTGTCTGGGATGCCATCCTTTGAGTGGGAGTGAATTACACACTACAGTATCTTATTGGATGGATGCAACGAAAACAGAGACGGTGCCTGATATTGCCTGAAACATTAGCTCTTTGACTCTCCTTCCATCTTGCTCTCACTGACTGTGGACTCATTCAAAATAACATCAGCACAGTCCTGATAGCAGCTTAATAGGGCAAACTCTGGTATTAGCACAAAGGAATAGGGAAGAGGACCAATTGATTGCACTGGAACAGTATTGAAGCACACAACAGCTACTGACTCAAATGGACTTGGTTCATTCACAATCGTATTGGCATTTTGGCATGTACCTTTCCCATAGGAAAAAAAAAGCAATACAAAGTTCCTGTGTTGCTGATGAAGCAGGTCGCAGCACTGTGACCCAGGTATGACAAAGAACAAGGTTTAGTGCATGTTATTGATCAAACAGAAAGTAAAAATGTGGCTGATCTACAGTAGCAATGAGCAAGGGATTACAATAATGAAGCCCTTGGATAAAAACAATCACCTGTACCTTGTTTCACGACTCAAACGGCTCTCAGGAAGAGCGATCAGGACAAAACGGCAGCAGTGAGTTATGCTGATATCAATCTACAAGTTATGACTCCTCTAGATCTGCCTTGTCTTTCTCAGCCAATGAAAATTCAAGGGGAATCTTTCAGCATGGTTAAATCAACAAGTTGATTATGGGAGGACAGACGAGTCTACATAAATCAATGGAAAGCCACGCTGTGGCAATCAATACATCTCTCTGGAAAGGTAGCAAACCTGATTGAAATGTCCATCGCATCGATTTTACAGTTTGGCTCTGGATCAATGCTCAGAGCTGAAAAAAAGTTGGATGCTATGTTTGTTTATCACATTGAATCAGCCATCTATTTTCTATCCCAATTGAATTCAGTTTTCATCCTTACAGTTTAACCAGATAATGGTTCCAGGAGAAGTACTGCAACCATTTTAAGAGAATAGAGCATCGATTTTCATTTTGATTACAAGGTCGTAGTGCAACACAAGGTGCTTAAATGGATGTCCTCAGTGCTCACATTAGGCCGAGGAGTTTTAAGTGGTTACGACTCTCTCTCTCTCGCTCAAACTCACTTTAATAAATGAACAAAAAAAAGAGAAAAGAAAAGAAAAAAGTATCCTCTAATGTTATATCTGGGGATGGGGTGTGGCGATGGGGGGGGTGGCATACAGGTTAGATACAGCAACGTTCAACCCAGAGAAGCATCATCGAACCGAAAAAGATCGCACAGACACTCAGCAACACATACAGCAATGCCCACAACCCCCTTGCATCATAAAAGCTTCGTTAAATCTCTGTCCCTTTATTTACATGGCAGTTTATATCTGATTAGCTGTCTTCCTTCTCATATGGCATACATTCAGCAAGAGAAGGCTTTTTAGGCTCAACAGGATCAGAATATTTAGACGAAATACAACTATAGCCTCAACACAATCCCAAAGTTTGAACTACGGGACTGTCGTGGATCTAAATGTTGAGACATTCGTGGGAGTTTTGGGTGATGTTGGGCACAAGGAGACTTCCGTATCACTTTTTTTTATACAAGTGAGGTTTTCTTGCCCCATGTTGCCCACCCCAACTCCTCCATTCATCTTACAATTTAATATCTTCGAATGGGGCTTTAAAGTGACGTTTCTGAGGATCTTACTCGCTGAACTCAAAGTGTGGATTCTTCCTGTGACTCTAAACCAGTTTTAAGCAGTTTGTTCCGTCTGTTTGTTTGTTTTTTTTGTTTTCTTTTTGTTTTTTTTGTTTTTTTGGGGGGGTTTTTTATAACGAAAATGACACTGCACATCCTCTCATTCCTTCAAACGTTTTTGGTTAAGGTAACAACATGGTCACTGGATTACAATACCTCAAGTGAAGCCACAACAGCTGCTGGATTCTTTAAGATTTCACATTAAAAAGAAAACAAAAGGAAAAAGAGAGAAGTTCACTTTCCTGTACAGCATATGTATAGATATTTATATTCATATATATTTATATATAGGCGGGGTAGAGTATTGCAGAATTATATTGCATGTGTTAATCAATAAACCTAGACAAAAACAAGCAAGTATACAGTATGGGTTGTTCACAAATGTTTTCTTTCGATAAAGCTCAGATTATTTAACCACCTTTGCCTTCAGGGTTACAATCAGTACGCTGAGCGAACAGCTGACCACCTCCCAGATGTTTCATGAAAACAGGTCAGTGCCACTGTCAGCATGTCAAACCAATCACGCTTGACAAAGCAGTGTAGAGAGTATGTGAGTCCGTTCTCTGAAAATAGAACCAAAACGTACCGACAAACTCACGCACACAAACTTACACCCACATATATACATACACACAAACCAAATATATGGCTTCTAACGTTGAATCAAGGCAGTTAAATAAATGGCATTTTCTTCTATGTTTCTTTTTTAGTTGATACAGACACAACCAGACTTTGTGTTCAAGCTCAACTTTGGTTTGGGTAGATACAATGAATATAATATCCTTCCGTACTTTTTTCATCAACTATTTACACATCGATGTAAGATCGACCAGCGGTCTAAAACACTAATTTCACTACTATTTTAAACAATATGAAGAGCAATGTGTTCTTTTGCTACGACAGCTTATACAGAAAAATTACACTCAAAACACTTTTTGAACGCTTAAAATGTCATTGTCATTTGACCTCAAGTCCCTGATTTTCATTTTTAAGTCCAGCTCCTGCTAGATTGCATTGCATGGATTCTACACAGTATGCAATAGTTACATTAATCATACTTTTCTTCATATCTTTACAGTAAAGACAGCGATATACAGTAGGTGTTTGGAAGCAGAGTGTAAGGGGTGATACTAAGACTAAAGGTGCTGGTACAGTAGACTAGACCAGTTCAACCTTAAGTTATACTAGTTTAATTGTATAGACTCCTCCTAGCCAAAGTGTCTCAAGACTTTGAGTTGCTCTTTTCCTTCTGCTGACACCAGCACACAGTGCATCCAGGTCAATTGACTGGTGGCGAGGGCGGTAGCTGATTGGTCATTTAGCAGGCTGACAGATCAGCTGGACTGACCTAAAACAAACAGATTCTCCTACAAAAAAGGCCTCTTTCCTGAACTCTACCAGGGTCACAAGTTGGAAGACAGCCGAGATCTGGCAGAGTCTAGCTCTGGAAGGCTGACAATTGAATCTTTCTTGGGAACTCCAGAGTCTGGAGGTCCTGATCCAGCAGCTGCTGCTACTGCCCCCATTCCAGCAGGTCCACCGGGAGGCGGTGTGGAGGCAAAGGCCACCCTCTGTTGAGCTCCTGCTGATCTCCCCACCCCTGACGTCCCAGGGTGAGGGGGCTGAGGGGGACCGATGGAGGTGTTGGAGGTGCGGGTGGAGGGCGGAGGGCTGGGGGCTGCAGAGGCAGCTTGTGGTGTTCCCTCCTGGGGGAGTGAAGGTTGGGAGGCAGACAGGGCCCGGGTATCCTGGCTCAAGGTGCCTGCATGAAGGGAGTGGGTGCTCTTGTGTGAGGCAGGCCTCTGCTGGGTCTGTGTGGGGCTGGGTGCATGGTGCTGTACTAGGGACAACTGGGACCCAGAGGGTCCTGCGCTCGCCATGTACTGGAAAGTCCGTCCCGAAGCTGCGAGCGGGCTTTGGACAGGAGGGCTGGAGATCGCAGATCCAAACGCCCCTCCAAGTGTCTGAGGTGGTTGAGACTGAAGAGGAGACATGGAGACTGGACTGGACAGGTTCTGCATCACCTGGAACCTTCGCACCATACGAGGAGACTGCAGAGTCCCTGGACCCACTAACGGACTCGCCATCTGAGGGCAGAAGCTCATGGCCACAGCCTGCTGGAGGGTGGCAATAGCAGAGCCCGACTGCGGTTGACCAGGGGGAGCAAAGATACCGCCTATAGAAGGGGTCATAGACATGGCCCGCGGCCGCTGCAGGTCCACCAGCTTCACCATCTCACGATCATACTTTACGATCTCCTGGATCATCTCATTCTCACGGTTGTTAAACACACCAGAGTTGAGATCGTGCTGAACCTTGTGCATCAGGATGGAGTTCTTTTTACCTGCAGAGACAAATCAGTGCATTGATCATTAAAGAAAAAGCGAGGAGGAAGGACGGGGCAGAGAGGACAAAAAGCAGAACAAAGCACAAATATGTGGAAAAAGGATTTGTGAAAAAAAAAAAGAAGAACAATACGAGGTAGATAAAGCATGTGATGTCCTTCAGACCAGGTACATCCTCTAGCAGAACAAGCCTGGAGGAAAATGGACGTGTCACCCTGTACTCTCATCTACTGTTACAGTGTCCTGTGTCTTTCTGAGGGAACAGCGCAGCTCATTTTACTGCCTATTTCAACACTGATATTCTGAAAACATTTCCTAGGCACAATATCATTTTTGTTTTCTGTAAATGGATTTCATAGTGCTTTGTGGACCTCTTCAAAGAGTAGTATGCAAAGACTCACTTATGTAGAATGAACCTTGATAATAAAATAATAATAATAATGACCTTTCAGAAAACCCATGTCACTAGTCATATGTTGGACAGTGTAAATACACATATAAGCAAGGGTCTAATTTTATGTATGCATACAGAAAAAATGTTTCTCTCGTCTCATTCTCTTTTTTTGTTTTTACCTATGCGATCTAGACGGTCGATGGCAACAGTCTCAAAGGCTCGTCTCATCATGGGATATTCCTCTAGCACCTCGTTGAAGTGGTCAACAGACAGAGAGTAGAGTCGACAGTAAGTCTCCGCTCGCACACTGGCTGTTCGCCGACCCCTCGTCAATAAACAGATCTCTGAAACAAGAAAGAGAGAGTGCAAAAGTTTAGAAGAAGAAAGTGACAAATAAACAGAAAAAACTCTGGAAGATACACACTGTCGCCTACCGCCAAAATAAGAGCCATCAGAGAGTTTCATTGCTAGGGTGCCCTTGGTGATGACGCTGCACACTCCGTGCTGGATGAAGTACATTTTCTTTCCAATTGTTCCCTCCCTTATAATGTAGTCATGTGGCTGGAACACCTCAAAACGCAGCTTGGTCAACATGGCCGTCACAAAGTTTGGCTCTGCGTTGGCAAACAGCGGCATGGACGCCACCAGCTTGCGACAGTTGAAGTTGACAATTTCCTGAGAAAAGACACATTGTTTGGTACAGACTGCACAAGTGCAACGATAAACTGAGGTGGCCCTCGTGAATAAAAGTTCATGTATAAAAATACATCTTGTACACATATGTGATAAAGAATCTACAAAATAAAAGTTGTATTTTCAAAATCAAACATTACCAAAGAGAAGATCACAGTGAATACAATACAGCATGTACAGAAACATCTTAAAGTTGTGTGTCTTGTCGTGTGTTTACCTCTCTGAGAGGCTCGCTGAGTTCTCCCAGAATGCTCTCCTCATCAAACATCTTGCCCTGGTATCTGTGCTCATAATAATCATGGATTTTCTGTCGGAAGTCAGCAGGCAGCTTGTGGAAGGACATATACTGCTCCACTTGTTTGTACTGAGAGAGTGTGGGATGGACAGAGATAATGGGCTGTTAATGCACTGCATATTATATCATAAAATCATCTGCAACTTTTTATTAACTCAGTGTCAGCATGTTAGCTAGTGCATGATAAAAGCCTAAGCAGAGAAGGGATGGGGGTGTGGGGGGGCATGATATTCTCTTTTTTTTTATATGCAAATCCTGTGAAAACACACAGGAAAAAATAGCAATGTAAATGATCCTCTGTATTGGCTGTGTAGCTTAAGCCTCATATAACTCATACCTCTGCCATAATGCTGTGTTCAAGTCCAGAAACTATTATGAACACATCAATGAGCCACAGCATTAGGCTCCTTTTGAGTCAGTCCCACACATACTGAGCTATTGTGGGGAAATACTCAATACAACACAACATTTGTAACCCTCTGCATCTGAAAATAGTTCCCAGAAATGCATTACCTACTCTCATTTGAGTCATACTTACTAAAAAGAAAAAAAAGGAGTGGGTTTTTTTTCGAGCTTTACCTTGTAAATAAAGAACAAAAAAAGGATTAAAAAAGAAACAAAATTTTGAATGAAAAGAAAATCAAACACACACAATGGTAAAGTTAACAAAATAGCTGTAAAGTTGTGATGTAATTGGTTTAACAAGTTGTTGTTGCTGTGAATATACGGTAAGATCTGCCAGTCCCAGACTGTATGAAGGCAGAGGTGGCTGTATATTGTTATTCTTTTTCATGAAACCACCTCAGAAGCACAAGGAAATGTCACATAACTTTTGTTTTGATGTTTGCAGCCAGCAGTTAGTCGTTTGTCTTTTGAATTACACTGATACCCCGACTCAGTTGCCAATCTAATACAGAAGCCCTGCAATAGATCCCACCTTCATGAAGGCTTTAATCTTCAGTTTATGGTGAAACTGTTCAACTTTATGGTCACTTTGGAGGCTGTAATTTATTGTGCTTGTGTTGCATGATCCTCAGAGATTTTTCTAATATTTTATTTCGTACAACACAATTCAACAGCACAACAAACTCCACAGCAGATACAACTTATCAATGACGTGAAATATGACGTCTTATTTGAGGAAGATGCGACAGTATTCCTCTCGTATTTCTTCCAATGAGTCAACAAAGACAACGCAAACAACCAAACAGAACAGAGTGAGCTCACGCCCTTCAGCTGTCAACTGAAATGAACACACTCGTTCTTTGATCAGTGCTGCCCAGAAGTTGATCAATGCCAGATCAATAGAAAGTGAAGGGTCCAACATGGAAACAACACAAACAATCAGTTTCTGTTGTGTTGGAATATGCTAATCACAATCCATACCGAAGGGAACGCAGAGAGACCAAAAAACTACGTGGCCAGGCTGCAGAGCCGGGGGAGTGATGTGGCCATAAACATGACAGACAGTAAATTGTTGAGAGGAAAAGATTTCTGCTCGTACTTTGTGTGCACTTCAGCTCAAACAGGAAGCTCGATAACACCACACCTCAACCTTGCACCCATAAAAACTGTCCAGAAGACGATTTGGAGGGGTGGTATGACACGCTCAGCGGGCTGGCACGTATTGACTGACGAAGTCATTGTCTGTTCTACCTCCATCCCATCGGTCCTAAAAGTCCTCTGCTGTGTGGATGAACGACACAAACATTTGTCAGGTGGCATCAAGAGACGATCCCCTGACAGTGGCTTCAATGGGTTCGCTTCAGAGTCGACAGACTGCAAGACAACTGGATGACCCCCGGCAGCTGTGTGTCCTGTCAGAGGCCCCCGAGCAAAACAAAGAGGCCCACCTGCTTACACACTGTTACAAGCTTTGGATCCAGCGTCTGATAAATTACACCGGAAAACAGACTGACTCACTCTTTGTTTACAGGGAGACGCATTGGGCAAACAAAGGCTGTAAGTTGTACATAACTGAATGCTTATGTACCTAAGAAGGATCCTTGTCTCAGATCCAGCAACACAGGGCAACAAAACCTCAAACACTTACTCTGCCTTTATCACGACAGAGCAGGAACTCATGTTGAACAGAAAATCATCCTAATTATCCTAAGACGGAAAACATTTGTGCTGCAAATTTAGAAAAACATCTTCATCAGCTTGACACATGCACTTGTTTATTTGCATGAGTTCTGATGTGTTGCAGCATGTGTGTTGTCAAATTTAAGATTTGTGTCTTTGCACGTTTTTTGTAAGTTGCAGTGTTGAGCTCTTACAGACCAAACCCCGTCACAAAATCTGAAATAACTATAATAATTATTAAAAATCATTCAAACTAGAGTTTTTATTTATAGTATAATCAAGTGCAGTCATAAGTATTTAAACACTATAACACTTTGTTCCATTGTTGCCTCTCTACTTCAGCCCAGTCTCTCGCCCTCTCTTTTTTTAACAGTCCCTCAATTTCAGGGAACTGACATAAACAAATGAAGTAACATAAACCTAAATAAGGTTTGGTGGTGAATCTCTTGCTGTCAATGACTGTCTGGACTCAATAGAGACTTGGCATCTTCTCTGGTGCTGTTCTGCCAGGTTAGGACTGGAGCCATTTTCAGATCTTGCCTACTTCCAGTACTTTTTAAGTTCAGTCTGGTGTTGAGACTACGTTCACGTTCCGCACTGAACTTTGTTCACCCCTTACAGATGTGAACTCCCACAAACACTCATCAAGAAAAAGGTTTTAGTGTTGTGTTGAGTGTAAAATGTTTAAATCAGGGATAAAGCATAATGCTGAGGTGTTGTATTCTTTGTTTTGTCTCCCCCTCGTCATAATCTGTAAAACTGATTCACAACCTGACTGTATATCTTGAGGTAAAGATTGCTATGTCACACTAATTACAAAATCTTTATATATGCAAACATGCAAAGCAGAGGTGATCATGGTAAACCTGCTAAACATCGACTTATTGGTGTTGTCATTGTGAACATGTTTGCATCTGATGTTAGCATTTAGCTCACAGCTTCACAGAGCTGCTGTAAACTCTTGTGTTTGAATATAACCACACTGACTGAAAAGCAAAAAGTCTAATCTGTAAGACATTTTCATAATACAATCAGTCTGTAAAGGCTGCGGCATCTCAGAACAGTAGGTGGTAAAAGCTTAAAAAAGTAAAAAGCCTCACAGTGTTGGATTACAGAGGCAACACAATGGAAACAAATACTATCTGCACAGTGTGTAGGTTCATTGTTATCCCACTAATGTTACACCACACACTGTTTCTGCTGGTGGGTCTACCATCACACCTCATCACTCTGCACTGCAGGCAGGTACAAAAACAATGTTGTCGCTCTGTCGAGAAAAAGCAGGATGTGTTTCTGACTGAGACCGTCATCCCCTCTGCTTCAGTCTGCCACATGACGTAAACATCAACTACGTCAGGAGAAGTCTCCTGGGCGGGGACAGCTGCACGGCTCCTGTGACGGAGTTTTGCAAGGCAAAGTCTCACCTGCGTGAGTAACTCTGCTTCCTGACATCTGCAGATGGAGAGTGGCCCGAAGAAATGACCCAGTGTCACAGCTCTTTACCCGGCATGTCAAAGCCAACGCTGCAGCTGGTGTGCCTTTCATAGGATAGAAGTGCTGATTGTGGACAAAGTGAAGGTGTGGGGGGTGTATTCTGGCAGGGAGGAAACAAACCTCACACTCTCCGCAGAGATGAAGTTGGACACGAAACTCATTCCAGCCCATTGTGGCTCGACTGAGTCTGAACGAGTGAGGCAGCAAAAGCCTATCTGATTGAACTTAGATGGTGGCATTTAATGACTTGACTTTGAGAGCCATGTCACAGCGCGCCATATCGATCATCGCCGGGCCGACCTGAAATCTCTCCAGTGTCACGGAGGAGAGGGAGCAAGCGTTTGTCTGGTGCGTCTCAGCACCCAGAGGCAACTGACAAACACCCAAATGAGATTGAAATGACATCCACTTTCTGTGTCACTTTGATGACAGTGTGTGTGCGCAACAGCAAAACACTTCACTGACATTTTGTCATCTAAACTGCTGTTTTGGGAACTCTTTGCATTTTATGATTTGTCAGTCAGGGGAAAATTTATGGAGAGTTTTGTCTCTAACTTTGATTAAATTTTCCACTTTTTAGCTTGTGAACTACTGACCCAACACAGCTTCCAGTTTTTATCATCCCTTCTCCTTTCCTTTTCTTTTCTTTTCCTTTTTAGTTCTTCCTTCCTTCCTTCTCTTTCCCTTTCCCATTCTTTTGTTCCCTCTCTTCTCCTCACTTGCATTTCCTTTAATCCTCTCCTCTCCTCTCCTCTCCTCTACTCTCCTCTACTCTCCTTCTTCCATCTCCTCCTCAGCTCATTCATCCCACAACTTGTCTCTATTGGAAATTCTAATTCGGGTTCATCCCAAACGGCCATGTGGATGTATAATTCATTCACTTCATTCCCGGCTAAATCGCCTCATTACATTATGAAGCACATTCACCAAAGAGAAGAAAATCAGATAGCAGTAAGTCAGCTTGTCTTGTCTGTCTTCAATTCAAAGATGTGTACAGAGGGAGGAACAACACACTGTGAGGTCCTACACAGTACAAAGTCTCATTAAATGAAATGAGGCTTCTAAGGAAAATCCTGTAATTCAGTCAAAGGGAGTGAGGCGCAGATATGGGTTTGTACATCAGACACACTTTCAGAGCACTGAGCATCATTTTGCACAACCGGAGGGACACTGATTTTTGTTGCAGACACTGGTGAGCAGGAAACTCTCTGGCCAGTATCTTTGCAAAGTCAGCCTCGCTCAGGATAATTGGAGCGATCAGTGACAAGCAGTCTGCCAAGAGAGGACAAATCACTGTTGTTGATGGTGTCAGTGGCACGAAGACGGAGAAGAGGAGGAGGAGGAGGAGGAAGAGCACGGTGTGTGTGGAGGAGGGTGTAGAAAACATCATGCTGTATCCTGTGCAGTGCCACATCATGGCAGAGAGCTCAGACTGCTGTCTGCTGTGCGTCTCGCTGACTGAGATTAGTCTCTACGAGAGAGAGAAGAGCTGATTCAGTGTAAAACCCCTGTGAGGCCATTAAGAGCTGATTATGGATGCACAAGGTGTATCAGTGTAGAGTTACATTACTAATACACTGTCTGTTGCATGTCTTAAAGGCACAATGCGTGCTATAAAATACCAAACACATAATTGTAATTGCTTATTTTATTTCAAACGCATTGACACGTCTTTTCGTGTGTTGTCATCCTCCTGTAAAAACCACGCATCTCAAAAATATCCTCAAACAAAAACAGCTATGTTTTTGACTTCGCATTTGCATTGCAATGCGTTTTTTTCAACTATTGCTGTGTTTTTAAATGGTTTATTTTTAGCTCAACAAGTAGGAGGAAATTCTCATCGGGAAACTGTGCAGCAACACGGGAACCTAAACCAAAGAACAACTAAATATAAGTCTGCAGTGTTTCTAATGCTAAAAGGCTTTCTTTAACAAGTTATATTTGTAAATAATGTATAAGAATAAGCCTGTATTTGGTTTCGTGATGCACACAATACACATTTTTCATTCATAGCTAAAATTTTCAAATTATGTGACTATGCCTCTGATATTGTTGAAAAAAAAGGGAGAACAAACAACCGGACCAAATAAAAAGGTTTCTTCACTGAAGGCATTTGACATGTCACAATAACAAAATCATGTTAAAAAATAAAAAATAAAAATGAACTACAGCTTAGATTTGACGTTATTGGCAACATAAATGTTTTTCCTGCTGTGAAAGGTAACAACATCTGCCTCTGCAGCAGCTGATTACAGTGAGACACTGTGAGCTGAATAGTTAGCATATTTGTCAAACTGCGTAGAGCACTCACCACCTACACCTGATAAACAAGTGACTAGTGAAGGCCCTGCTATGATTTCAGGACCCAAATTCAGTCATTCCTGAAGGCAGGTAGGTGAAGAGATCATCATTTAATGATGAAAATAAACAGGCTCACAGGCAGATGAGTCGACAGGGAGGAGGGGGGAGAAACTGGAACAGACAGCAGAACCTGAAGCAGGTTGCAGGCATAAAGGGAATAAACACAGGAAACAAAACAGACAAAGAATGAAGAGAATTCACAGAATTAAATATGTTCGTGATGGGGAGTCAAAATGACGCAGGTGAGACTTATCAGGGTGGGTGTAGAAAAAACAAAGAGAGGGGATGTGTCACTTATTTCATTTATATCAAATCACTTTTTTTATTCACAAACTCCCTTCTCAAATATTCAGGGAGTTCGATATAGAGGATGTGAGCTCCTGAGTGACATGAAAAAAAAACCTCAATAGATGAATTTCTCTCTCTTCTTTATTTCAGCAGGAGTACTATGCCTGATGGTCCACTGTATATGCACTGTGGGATACTATAAGTCCATTTTATTACATATATAATGATTCTCACCATGACATGGAGTAGTGTGAGTGATTTCCAGGGAGTAAAGCTATCATTCGACACACAAGGAAGAAATTTCAAAGTAAAAGGGGACATCAGAGTCCAGAGAGTCACACAGCGGGCAGAGCATGACACTACACACCTACACAGCTGTTTTCACTTGTACTCACTCATTAGATTCCTGCTCAGGTTTACCTTAGGCAAACAGCTACCTGCATTTCACGAGCCAGGTATAAATGTGTAGCCTCCCCTACTCTATCTGGTGTGACTGACACAGATCGAGCACAGAACGACTGTACATGCCACATTTGTGTTATTTCATTAGATCAAACTTATAAACTGCTGAGTCAGAAAAGATGTTGATGTCAAGATACAACTGCAGAGTCGACAGACACCATCACAGCATCTGAATAAAATCCAACACTGATGCTAATACAAAAGGCGTGGATCATATAAACAGTTTGACTCCCTGGTTAGACTGGAAGGGAGGTTTTCCTGTTCTTATGGTGGTGCATGAACAAAAAAAAAAGTGAAAGCATGTGTGTGAGTGGGCCGTAAGTTTGAAGAGCCTTTAATGGTGCGTGTGTTTCTTTTGGACAGACATGCAGGTTTGTAGGCCAGACACCAGCAAAACACGAATCTGACCTCCAACTTTCCCAAAGCTCGCTGCCAAATTTCATGATCACCAGAAATACATTCCTAAATTTGTCATTCACAGCAAAGATGACACAAGTGATGCTACTTCCTTGTCTGCCATGTGTCGCTTTGCACTATTACTGACTGAGTATGAATAAGTCATAGGTCTCTGCACCAAAGCGACCAAGCCAAATTCTGCTTAATTTTAACCTGAATGGATCCCGAGTCTGACATTACAGCTGGGCTGAAATGGAGACCTCCACCCACAATGCTAGCTCCAGCCTCACTGGGGCTGTAAAAGACTGCCAGCAGACTTGTTTTGCTAACACCAAATGATAAAAATGTCACTCACAGTCCTTTCTGGAGGCGTGGTAAATTCACCCAGCAGCATCAGCATCAGCCTTGCTGGCATGGCTGGCATTTTTAGCTCAGTGTCTATATGTGTGTGTGTGTGTGTCCTTTTTCTTTCTTTTTCTTTTTTTTTTAATATACATGTCTTGAGCTCAAATACTAATCCTCACAGAGCAGCAGAAAAAAAAACTTTGCAGAAAAAAAACCCCCTGAAAATCTGAAAACTGGACAGAAAAAGGGTTCTGGTTAATTGCACTTTCCTGCCCTCAGCAGAAAAAATATATACCAGGATGATGTAAGGACGCATGAGAAAATATCTAACACAGTAATATGAACAGACTCCTGATGTTAAAGTTTTTTTTACCTCCTTCATTTATCCTTAAGCTCAATATAAAATACAGGCTGGTTGAGGATTGTACAAACTTATACAACTCAGTGTTCAGACTGCTTGTGGTGCAATTCAGCAGGATATTTAAAACTGATGGGCAAACAGCTGAGGAGTGGTTTCTTGCTTAGACAAAACATTCCTTCAAAAAACAACAAA
>OMNW01035151.1:32867-46602 GCA_900303245.1 Selene dorsalis | reverse complement strand
ACACAAAAATCTCTCTAGCCTTTTAACTTCCATCATCTAGGACACACAGGAAGAAGAGAGCATCAGTCAGCACCCAATTTGCTGAATCGTCGTCTTCTAAACCATTTATTAGACATGATTTATACCCAAGTGTCCATCCACAAGGCTGCAAAAAACTCCACCGGGAGTTCCACACAACTTGAACACACTCTAAATGATGTGAAACAGGCGGTGTTCAAAAATCTCGCAGTGCACCAGGACTTGTGTCGACAACAAGGCCCTGCTGTCTCCCACAGGTTTCCCCTCCCCCTCGCTTTTGCTCCCTGTAGCAGCCGGTTAGCAGTAGCACTGCACCTCTCAAGGACACCACCACCAGAGAGGAGAGGGAGAGGGGGGAAGAGAAGAAAGAGAGAGAAATTCAGATGTGGAGGAGAACTGACAGAGAGAGAGATAAAGATGACATAGAGGGCAAAATCAGGTGGGGTGTATTTAAGAGGTGGAGGGGAAGAATAAAGGAAAGAGGGGATAAGATAATGTAAAGAGGGACACTTTAAGACGCATACGAGATGATGATGAGAGTGCAGGTAGAGTGAGAGCCAGTGAGTGAGTGATCAGGAGGAGAGAGAGAAAGAGAGAGGCAGCCATGGTTGCTTACGTCACCTTCAGGATGACATTGGCAGGACACACAGGTCTGCTGCCTCATCAATTCTACTGCTGCCCAAGGGGACATCATATCACACACACACACACACACACTCGTGCACTCGCACTATCTCACTCTCTCATTCTCTCTCTCCCACATCAGTTCATCCTCGCGCGCTCACACGCACGTACACCCTCGCTCAGCCCCTGGCGACGTGGCTCTACCTGGCCGAACACACCCGCAGCCTCTGATTGGCTGCTGAGAGCCAGCAACACTCCCCCTGCTCCCTAGCCAGCGAGACTCTGCTTGGAAACAGAGAGGCTGTGCTGTTACCACCACAGACCACTGCTGCAGCGCTGCTCAGCTCAGCTATGCTCCGATCCCCATCGCTGTTTCAGAGATGTCTGATAGAGGAAAACACTGCCCAATGATAATATATGCAAATGCTTTAACAGGACCTGATGATGTGTAATTAAGGTCATGACCTGAGGGTAAGTGTGTTGGTGTGATCTGATGCTGTTGCACCACAGAAAAACTACTTATAGACACAACTGCACACTTTATAAAATTCCTATTCAATGTATAGAAAGACACAAGTGAGGCTACTTCCTTGTCTGCCATCGATCATACATCCGTAGATCGATGAATGTATGAGGCAACAAATCAGCTGCAGCAACTGATGCGGCAACTGATGAACAAAGAGAGTAGAGGAGAAAAAGAAAATATGCATGTATTTATGAGCTGTGTCATTGTTTTGACCTAATGTGGGAATATTAAAAATTGAAGGAGCTCTTTAACCCCCCTGACCTCCACCGATGAGCTTCACTCTGAGGCCACACAGAGTAAAATCCTCTGAGAGAGTTCAGGTTGAAATCATCCTCTACATGTACAGGTTACATGACACTGTCACCACCACACTAGTTCTTTACCATAAGTGGAAATATCCATCCATCCATGTATCCATCCATCCATGCATCTACCTGTCCATCCATCCATCCATCCATCCATCCATCCATCCATCCATCCATCCATCCATCCATCCATCCATCCATCGACTAAATAAGTTTAGTATCAGAATTTTAATTCAACTCTGAGTGGGGAAACATACCAAATATATCAGGATGGATTTTGAAATGATGCAAAAATGATAAACAAGACACCTAAAATATTCACAAGAAAGGTGTTAAGAACATGGGACAGAGCTGATTTAATGAGGCTCCTCACCTTTTCCTGATACTGCCGTCTGGAGGAGTCCAGGGACTGGATAAGGGCTGTTGCATGGCCAATAAAAACAGCATAGCAAGTAGCTCCTACAATCATACTCAGCATGGTGAGCCAGATATCTGATAGACTTTCTGGGGCCTGCCGGCCATAACCGATGCACAGCATGTGGCTCATTGCTTTGAATACAGCAAAGGAGTAGAGCTCTGACCAGGTATCGTTCTGCAGAGAGAGAAAAAGGGGAGATAAAGAAACAAGTTAAAGACATCAATGTTATATAAAAGACATGTTTTGAGGGAGAGTGGTGGCAGAGAGTAGGGAACCAGAAGAAAAGCTTTGGGGACAGCGGGGTCACGAAAAAGCACTTATACAAATGAGAACTCGAGGGACAGAGCTACATTAGAGGGGAGGAGGGGGGAAGTGGAAACGACATCAGGGGAATCCTTCGAGGCCTAATCAGTAAAGTAGAGACGGTTTGGAAATTATTTCCTCCGAGAAGAATGATAATGAGAGGTCATTAAATATGCCCTTTCAGAGCTGTGTGAGTAGGAATCTACTACAGGAGGTGACACCTAGCTTCCTGCCCGACTGTGTGGACATTCACAGAGGGACAAACCTCAGATAACTTACAAACACATCAAGGGCCATTAATCATGTCATTGTATCAACTCTGATACTTTCTCAGATGTAAATAATAGCTCATTGTTGGTTTGCCGTAGCTTTGAGCCCAAAACTCTCTTCCTCACAAAAGCTGAGCCACAAGCTCAACTGACCTGACACTTTTGTTCACTAAGCTTCTTTTGTTTCCCGTTTCTTTCATTAGTGGCGACCTCAGTGTGAACAGACTGATGATGCCAGTTAATTCAAGCTGATGCCAAAATTCTGGATTGATTTTTTTTGTTTGCTTTTTTAATCATTCAACCACAGAAGCTAGTGTCCTGTGTAATGGCATTGTATTAAATGAGGTCAAAAAACCTCTCAGAACCCACACAAACACAACTTCTCTATCATGACCCCTTACACTCACACACCGTCACACTCACACACTCTAAATTTGCAGCATGCTGCACAGAGGTTACAGTCAGCAATCAACTACCTCTCTCATAACCTACAGAAGTACATTAGCAGTCTATTAATGTATCTGCTGCTATGTTTCTTAATAAAGATATCTTTGGCTTGGCTTTTTTCCAAAAAATGTCCTGCGTCCTGTCCTGTGAAATGAATGCATCTCTAAAATGACTTTCCATGAGCTATAAGAACAACTTTTATTTCCCGTTCGAGCCAAAACCACTGTAAATGAATGCATGAGTTCATCTAGATGAAGAGGTAGGAATACGTGAACTTTAAATTCATCTCCAATGAATTTTAGATGCATAGTTTTCATCAGAAAGTGACAACATGTTCAATCAATCATTTAATCGACAAAAACCATCTAGCAACACTTTTACTTATCTGTTAATAATCAAGCAAGAACAGTCTGGTTTCAGCTTCTCTGGGAGTATGTGTTACGTTTCTTTTTGTTATGTCATGCATTGCTCAGGAAAAACAAATGACGACAGACATCATCATTGGCTGTGGGAAACTGTGGCAGAAATTTTGCAGTGTTTTCTGATGTTAAAGAAGCACAAACAGAACATCCATCCATCATATATCCCATCATAACCACGACACCTCCATCAAAAATGTATCTGATTAATCAGTTTTGAAAATGATAATCAGATGTAAAAGGGAAGAATCATAGTTCATAGTAAAACATAATGGCACATGTCTCGCGCAGATCCATGAGGAACAACATTAAAGGACCACAAAGTGATTAGAAGTGCTTCTCCATCATGAACAGAGGAAAATGTAGACTCCAAAAATAAATATAGCTCCACCAAGTGGGCTGAGACTAAATGGTGTATGTGAAAACAGAAAGAGAAACAGTGGAGTGAAACAGATTGAATAATAGATGAACGATGAGCACTTTGATTCTGAAATAGCACAGGCAAAAGAGAGGAAGAGAGAGAGACTCTATGTCCTCACAAGTCTCAACAGCCCTCCACAGAGAATTCAGTTTGGGAACTATCCGTTACATTGTTGGTAATCATTGTCTCCATTAGCAGCAGATAGTCTGAAGTTGGCAGATAATCCAGGGGCTTTAATTCTATCTTCCAGTGTCTTAAGAATGTGTCTTCTTCATATGCGCCGTGTGGAAACCCTGCTGGGCAGCAGGCGTGAATTTTTCGTCTGCCAGAATGACAGAACGACCATGTGCAAGTAAAGTGATGTGCCTTCAAGGAGTGACACATTTACACACCACGGACAAAATGCACCAACATTTAGTTCAGTACGTGCACTTAGACCATGAGTCTGTAGCTGTGCCAGTAGTCCTGTTAGGTAATTGAAAAGAAAGCCAAAATGATAGATAGAGGAAAAAAAAAGTCTAGCACAAAACAGGGTGGTGGAGAATAAAAATAACTTGGGTGAGGTGGTGTAATCGGAGAGGTCACGATGTCACGTCTTCAGTGAGATTTTACAACCGTAGCCAGTGTTGGGTGAACTAGACAAACAGAAGAAATGCACCTCTAACCTTCATGTTTCTTAAACATTTAGGCATACAGTATATTTAAAATAATCAACATTTTTTAATCAGTGTTTACTAATGTTAAAGCTCATTGTTTAGCATGTTAGCAGCTAATATATGCTGATTTGTAGAAAACAAAAAGTACAGCTAAAGCTTATAGCAGTGTCACTCAACAACATAAAGCAGTGGATGGAGTGATTGACATTGCCATCCCTACAGCCACACCACTAGCATGGCTAAAAAATTTACCAAAAGCACATCCACAGACCTGAACCTTTGCCCCTGTTACCACTCACATCAGTTCACACCTCCCTGCGCTGTGGGCTAAAGGCCTGAGGCTCTGTCTAGGATGGACAGGTGCAGTTATGGAAGAAATGACAGAGGCAGGAAGAAGCTGATAACAGAAAGTGGAGTTGCAACACACTGGATGACCGATGATTTTGTGTGTCCAATGGACGATAAGCTCGACAAATATGAAAAGATAACTGACGCACATGTAACAAGACCTCTGGCCTGGCCCACCAGGTTAAATTACAATGTCTTATCTGAGTTTACTGTACAATCTCCTGCTCCCTGTCTCTCTGTGTCTCTTTTCAATTCACTGCCTTACTGAGAGTGTGTGGTCTCTCTCTACAATCTGTGGCATAGACAGTGAAATATGTGTTTACCCAACGTGGAGACCAAGACATCCTTTGTCCCCCTGTTCATTTTACGGTTAAAGAAAAAGTGTCATGCAGTATTTAATCCATCAACATGAACAGCATGTGAAGGCTGTCTGAATTGGTGTAGCTACATGGTTTGAGTTAATTAATCAAACCTCTTTTTTTATGTTGTTGCCTAAGTTTAAAGGAACAGTTTAACACTGTAGGAAATAAACTCACTAAAATGGTGATATCACTGCAATTTCTGTAGGACTACATATGTACTGTTTTTTCTATGTATTTACTATAAAATGTTAGTAAGTGAGATTTAGAAATGCTGCTCAGTGTATCTTTCAGTTGTAATGCTAGACCTAGCTAACAGCCACCTGGCTCTAGCTTCTCATTCTGTGCACAGATATTTAAGTGTAATAAATTCCTCCTCTCCAGGGATTTTTATTTACTGACTTGATTTGAAGATCAATAGGACAGGGTGCTCCAATATTTGCACATTCAGGCAGGAGGATTTTGAGACACAGATTAAAATGGACTTAATGGATCCACAATTCCCTGACTTTTAGTTAAATACCTCATTCCTGTATCGTGTGTTAATATAAAAGGTAACAAGATTTCAGGTTTTATCTGTTACTTTTGTCTCATCACATCTTTTGTCATTTGGTTCATTCACCTTGTTTTTTTGTTTGTTTGCTTTTTAATCTAATTTCAGGTTTTTATTGTGAACAACTTGAAGATGCAAACAAGAATAGGAGTAAAACCTCATGGTGAGACTATCATGTAGACTTTTACAGGCTTAGTAACAGTAATGAAGTAGAAGAACATGTATTTGATCTATGATCTTTGGATTTTTGATGAACTCAGCTTCTGTAGAGGCTTTTAGAGAGGCTGTGTTTGGAGGATGCCCTGTTTGGCTTACTTTGAACCTTCTTCCTCATGAGGTTCTTAATCGGTGAGAAACTTTCTTCCAAACATGACACAGTCACCACTATGGGCAGCGTGACTGGAAAAGTGTTGCTCTGTCTCCAAAACATTTGCACTGAGGCTTCAATTGTTCTCAACACAGGTAAAGACAGTGCTGCTTGGCCGGTGTTTAAAGTGCAGTAACAGTGCTTCTAAGCAGAGTATGGCAGTAATGTTTGCACTCAGCACAACAAGATCTTTGAGTACAAACCACCTGAGTTCCTGTGGGACTGACATAATCACATCCTTTTCCCTCCTCACGCAGGAAACAAACACCACCTAATTTCTTATCCATTTACAGAGGTTGGACAGCAGCTTTCACTTTTTATGTGTATATGCTGTTACAGGCCTAGTGAGTATGTTCAAATCAAATTTGCCATGTCCAGCAGCAGGCCTGTAATACTGTTTGGCCAAACAAACAAATAAAGTAAATCAAGTGATTTAACACCGTACATAGTGATTATCAGCTTATCTTCTCCAAGCCAGCAGACCACTGCACTGCAAAGCCCCCTCCCGCTTATAGCAGTGGGGGATAATAGGAAAGAGATGTCTCTGTGATGTGGATACAGTAAGGGATGGGTACGCACACAGTTGTAATTACAGAGTCGAAACTATACACCCGTGCCTGTCAGTTAGTCCTGTTGTCACTATTATTACCCAGTTGCCTATGTGCTCCACTGACACAGCGAGGGTCCGCCACCAACCCACTCCCTACCATTGAAATCAACTTTGTTGCTGACAAGGGCGCATAAAGGTAGCACTAAATGTAAGCTAAATGAAATGAATGGATAGCAGTTGGGGTGTAATGCAAAAACAACCTATGTTCCCTGAGGTATTACAAGTTAGACAGAACCCAATTACTGGTTGGTGGATGTCATCCTGAGTTACAAAGTGTTCTCAACGCCCTCCATGGGTCCTGCCCGTGGGCACCACACCACCAGAGCCACTGTAGGATGCGAGGCTTGATGGATGGTCTGGCTGCAACACACTGGCTAATGTTACAAGTTGTCAGCCACTCAATAGGGGGGTGGTCTCAGGTGGCTGTAGGCAGGCTGTACCATGCCAGGCTGGCCCTTTAGTTTGAGAGTGACGGCTCTCTGGAGACTGACTGTCTTTGATTATACAGAGGGAGAGAGCAATAGACGAGTCAGTGGCCTGTCAGCTCTGAACTTCATCATCCCAGACTTCAGACTTCTGCACTGCATGCACTGCAAGGCTGTCCTGTTGTGTCACATGTAAGTTTTTAAACACTGCAAATATTCAAGTTCTCTTTAAGTTTGGGTTATTGAGCTTTTTAAGGATGGTGATAACTGTATATGTGATTTTTTACATTATACATACACAGAATTAAAAAAAAGCCCATATTGAGAGACTGAGAATAGACACAAGCTGTAAAAGCTATTATTTTTATTATTGATTAATCTGCTAATTATACTCTAAATTAATCACTTAAACTTCACGGTTTCTCATAGAAAACAGAGACAGAGAAATTTTCAGAGAAAAGCAGCAGAGCTGGAACTAGCGTGTTTAGTATTTAAAAATGACCAAAACAATAATTCAGCCCTTGAAAATTGTTAATTAATAGTAAATTATCTTTAACTTGAATTTTCAGATTAAAGGATTCAGCAATTGCTTTACTTTGTTACAATGAGTGTCGTGAGTGACTTTGTATTTCAGCAGAGGGCACACAGTTGAATGATGCAGGTAAAAGAACTGCATGACGGACTCCTCAGTAGTCTGTAACATCAAAGACCTGGTTAGGACATGGTTGAGAGTCAGCCCCAGGGACAGGGGACACACCTGCTCTGATTGAAGTCTCTCACTGTCTGCACTGTGGTTGCAACATTGGACCACTGTCTGTGCAGTTTACACGTTATCTTTTGATAATCCTAGAGGTTACACTGCAGTATAATGTAAAATTACTTTCTAAACTTTAAAGACTGTTTTAATGGTGCAATAATAACAATAAAAAAAAAACAATGCCTCTACCTGGTTTGCCACCATATTAAATATTTTTGGTCTTTTTTTGACATCACTACTTTATGAAACTGATACTGAGAATCTGAGTCAATATTGTAACATGTGATTTTGTTGGCGCTTTACAAAATATCACCAGTGAAACTGCAGTTTGTTCCCATTTGGCACATTTAACAAAGAGGATTTCCTTCCCTTTCACCAACGTGAAAGAGAAACCATTTTCTCTCATCATCACATTAACTTGTTATAACTGGAATTACCATTGTCCAGCAATAAAAAAACTGCTGTCATACAGGAAATACTTTAAATCTGAAATTTACAAGCAGTCATGGCTGGCCCTGATGCTGTAAGGGCGCGGGACCCAATCTGTTTAAAACCCCATTTGGACTTGTTCCTGGTGTCTGGGTTAGTGTGGTCTCCCCTTGCCCAGTAAAAAGCTGGGGCTGACAGACAGACCTATAAACAACCAGCTTTTATCTCTCTGAGAGAGACATGGCAACAAAGAGCCCAGCTGCCTGGCCATAACCCCCCCACTCATTCAATCCCTCTGTTTTCCCCTTTTATCTTTTCTGTCATCACCCCACCAAACTGAGGAGGAGGCACAGAGGGATCTAGAGGTGCGTGTTTAAATCTCCGTGCCTCATTGGTGTTCTCATGTTGTTTTCTGTCTGACACAAAGAGCAGAAGTTGGTGATATGAGCAATTTTCTTACACTGTTGGAACAATATTCTGATTTTCCCTCCTGAATCAGCACTAGTATGATAACAACTGACATTGCTTAAGCTAGTACTGCTTCTCTGAACAGTGGAGTGCTCTGTTTTCCAAGTGGAGCCTCTTGAACCAAACTGCAGTAACTATCACAACCTACAGGACTCTTTATTTTGAACCATGCTTGCAGCGTGTTTTTAGGGAAGTTTCTCTCACGCTTTGGTCTGTACTGAAATATCTTATAGTTTCACTATTGAGTAGATGAGAAAGAGTTGTTTCTTCTGACATCTGGGGTCCTTAGAGGATGAAATATAACGTTTTTTTCTTCTGGCATCACATATCCTACAAATATATACATATCTATCTTCCACTATGGTTTGGCAGTAAATCCTGAGCAGCGTTTTATGGTTTTTCAAACAGTAAATCGTTCCTCGGTTCTGTTTCTGTCTTGGACTTTTCAGGTCAAATTGTAATTGATCTAATAAATTCAGCTTTACTTTGTATTGATCGCCGAAGAGCATTTTCACCATGCCAACACACCAAACCAAAATGGTGAACATTGTATACAGTGTAATGATGATTAACGGCCACTGTGAGCTTGTTAGCATACTGATGTTTTTACATGTATTTACAACCCAGTACCAGTGTCCCTGAAAACAACCCCACACATGTGGCTTTTGACTCCTGGTCTTGTGTCAGAGACTATGACATATAGACAGACCTACTTATTATAGCCTGCTAATTTAGAGTCCAGAGCTACCAGGAACAGGAACTGGATTTCTGGTCTTTAGAATAAGATTAATCTAATTCAGATACAAAAATACAAACAAGGATTTGAGTGTTAATGTTTCAGAAAAAGACAAGAAGGCATTTATCATGGCCACAACATATTGATTGACATTCAGCCAATATATTCTAATGACGGTCAGACACTCCAATCAATACTCTGTGACCACGATCAGCTCTTTCCCAGTCAGTTCGGAGTAAAAATGTAAATCCAGTCCTGCGGTGATATGTGTGACTTTGTATGCGCAGACATGATTCCTTGACACATACCTCCATCTTGTTGAGGGATACCCAGCAGTCTGAGGGGAAGTCCTGCAGCATGGGAACCAGGAACTGTAGGCAGCCGTCCCAGTGACACAGCAGCAGCATCATACCAATCAGGTTAAAGATCCGCATCACCGCACTGGCCAGGTCATAGGTCATATGAAAGATCTGGAATGAAACAAGAAGACAGGAAGGGGAGTTTAAATTGTGAAACGTACAGTATTGAATTGGAGGAGAAAAAATCTGGCTACTTCATATTTTTTGGGGTAAAAACTTTGTCAAATGCCCAAACCGTATAGAATCATATCTCAACAGCACAACTGACTACCCACTTAACTCCACAGTCTCTTTTGGATCACACCAAGTTTGATTAATGAGTAGGGGAGACAGGCTCCCATCAGTCCCAAGTCAAACACAGCAGGAGTAGGCAAGACATTTGTTACACAGAGACACATGACATCAATCAGAGGCTCAAACATGCACTCAGAGCCCAGTCACACACACAAAACACTCACGCAAGCCTGAGGGCACAAAGATACACTAACAACACAGACAAACATGCCAACTTGAACAAATACACACATTCAGCGACACAGGATGATGGACAGGGACCATCATGATCCTTAACAACTGATAGTCTATGCTGCCTCACCCATCAATCATTCTGAGTCATCGGACGGTCACTTCGGCCAATCATCTATCACCTGACTGACGTCAACAAGCCACTCTCTGTTGCTGCTTAATAGTGTGATGGCTATTTAAAAATAAGAGTCATATCGATGACGTGTAAAGCTGCTGAAGTTTCAGTGCTGTTCATAGTACGAACAGCCGACGTTGTCTAATAAAGTTCACTATCAAGGAATGAGAAATGGGTCATTTCTTACTCAGTGCAGCTGAGGCAGAAGTGATACTCTGTGGAGGGAGAGATGAAGAATGAGGCTGGACATGAATCACATGCGCTGATCTTTCTAAATGCCGCTTTAACCTTTATGAGGTTTTCACTGTCAGGTTTTGTCAATCACTAACTGACAATATAGCAGTTTATCAAACCATTTTCACAGAGGATTGATGAGAGAAACTGTACTGTGCGGTTGTGCTGAGGCACGATGGACGTGTTCAGTACCGTGGACAGCTCTGAGACAGTTTCAGGAACTGAAAGTAGCTCATGGTTCAGATACTTTGGTTTTCAAAACAAAACGATGGCTGATAACGTGAAAGAGACAGGCATCTGAAAGTGGGTATCGCCTCTGTCAGTGTCTCACTCTCTACTGCATCTCATTCTCCATGCATGCCAAGTATCACTTCCCATCATGCACCACTGTGTGTGAGTGTATGTGTGCGCATCACATCATATCTTCAGAAATCCAATTATCCAAAGGTCAAGTGAGCAGCCGAGCTCCACTGCGCTGCTCACCACTGCAAAATGCCAACACCATGCTGCCGATACTGGCACAAACGAAAAGTCGAGTGATCTCATGACATCCCAGGACCTCCTGTCTCCCAGGCCGCTCACCTTCATTTGAGGAAGGAGTCTGGGGACAGGATGGAGCAGGGCCCCCAACAACGTGCATCCCACACAGAGTAAATAAAAACTGAGTGGCCAGGAAGGGCAGGGCTGGGTCTTTGAGTTCGGCCTGGAGACTCTACCTGGCAACAGCACCTATCTTCACATCCAAAGTCTGTAAGTCAGGCCCCTAGAGAAGAGCCAGCTTACCTAACCTCTCCATTGTCTCCGAATTAACAGTTAGTGACATATATAATCACAGTCAACAGCCCTAGTGCTGCATATTATCATCACCCCTCTACCCCACCTGCTCTTCCTCTGGCATCTTAATTGATTAAGTGTGTTTGCCCTGGTAATAGGCTCCTTATTAGACCGCCTGGTGCCGCCTGTGGGCCTGCCAGGTCAGACAGGGAGACAGAAGGGTAGGGGGGGAAGGGTTGTGTGACAATAACAGTAATTAGGATGCAAAGTTTGTTAAAGCTCAAACATCCTGCTGACATTATACATTTCTCACCAGGTGGCAGGTGAGAACATGAACACTGAGCCTCCAGGCAGAGGAGAGCAGGCAGCTTAGAGCAAGCAGATTGTTGCTTTGGTCACGAGCCAACATCAGCATATTGGAGGAAAATCAGCGACCTTTTATCACTGACTAGATTAGGCGTTTCTTCCTCTGTAGAGATGTGTGATTAGATTTCATATAATATTTACACATGGACAATAATGAAATGCATGTTCTTACCTCTTCCCATTGGTGAATGTAGCGTATTAATCTGGAGAGCCTCAACAGCCTCAAAAGACTCAGAATTTTGGTAAAGCGGACGATCCTCAGGGCCCGAGCAGTCTTGTATACCTCCGAGTCGATTCCCTTCTCCACTATGAGGAATATGTAATCCACTGGGATGGAGGAGATGAAGTCCACAATGAACCAAGTCTTTAGGTACTTCTTCTTAATGGTTTTAGGGTCCAAAATGATGTCCGAGTTGTCCTCAATGATGATTCCTGTGCGAAAGTTCAGCACCAGGTCCATGAGGAAGAAGGTGTCGGAGACCACGTTGAAGATGATCCAGGGCGTGGTGGTCTCGTCCTTGAAGAAGGTGATGCCCACGGGGATGATGATCAGGTTGCCCACCATAAACAGCAGCATTGTGAAATCCCAGTAGAACCTAGCGGGCATGTGTGGAGTTGTGTTGTGCACATGTGTGTGTGAGTGTGAGTGTGTGTGGTGTAAAAGAGAGGAAAAAGAGAGGAAAAAAGAAGGGTGGGGGTGGGGTGGACAAAAATAGAGTTAGATCAGAAAAGTTGCTTTGGAAAGCCGATAGGCACAAGAGACTTCCAAGCTCAAGATGGAAAAAAGTGTAAACGGAGTGCAGGAGCTTCACTCCACATGCAGAGAGTAATGAGAGCTGCTGAACTTTCTTTTTCCAAGACTGACGTGTACTATAATGATTCCTTATAAGCAGTCTCTCTGTGCATTTTACATATGCAGCAAAATGAATCTAATGACTGTCACTGCTCATGGAGTAAAAAAAAGAGAAAATGTATTTGCATGGCACTGTTTCTGTGCAATGACTGACAGAGCTACATTTTCTCCCCAGGCTGTATTTTCAAGGTTTACATAATGAGTTGAAAGATGGAGGCAAGAATCATCCTCCTCTCTTTAGCCCTCTGTTTTCCACACTTTCCTCGTGACCTTCTTAAAACACAAATACACCACAATAATGACGTGGTTATCCTTTCTTTTGTTTGTTTGATAGACCTAACAAAACAGAATGAAATGATTAGAATGACCTTAAAACACTGAAATATTTTAGATGATATGTTGGTTTGTTTTTAATCTTTTGACTCACTGCTTTTTAAGAGTGCCAAATTATTTTTTTGTTGCACATATACAATGACAATAAACTTCCTTATGTCCTTATGTATAAGCAATGTTCGTTTTGTCTGTTTAAAGGATTTTGCTGCCAAAAATGTTTTACAATATGTTGCCCTTCACGGTGATTTTACTTATGTTTGGGCTAAATAAGGGTAAGACTCTTATCGACTTTGCAGTTGCACATGGAAGCCGGGGTGACTACCTTGCTCCTCTCTCTCAGTAGTGATGTGGCAGTTTGGTGACTGGGACAGACGGAGTAAAAAAAAAAAGTGGTGAGGTCTGAGCCCGTCAGAGGCCTCTCTGCAGGACAGGTGCAGCGCTGAGTCATTACACTGCGACTTATGCAACATGCTCTGACTCCTCCACTCCACTGGCAACAACAATAACCGCCGCGATGATTACGTCTGAGGCAACTTTGATTGCGTTAACTAACATCGTGCATTCATTTGCATGACAATCACAGAGTGGCAGAGCGCCCCACGCAGTGCGTGATCTCCGAAGTGGCCTGTTGTCAAATTACATCTCTGCTGCTGAAGACGTGTCTCAAGTTTAGCTCTCAGTGGTCCACTGACTCGGCGTTATGTGATACAAATGGTCC
>OMNW01035151.1:0-26994 GCA_900303245.1 Selene dorsalis | reverse complement strand
GTAATAGTCTGCAACACATTCAGAGTTCACCTCGACTCATATTGTCCCCTAGAATTGGGACAGATGACTGTCCTGGTCTCAGCTGTAGAGAAGTTGTTGGGTCTCAGCCGGGTGTGAGGTTTTCAGATGTGAGGTGGTGGCGACGGTGAAAATCTATGAGTTTCTGGCAGCATTCTCATTACTAGGTGAGCTTGGGGAGGAAGAGGAGGAGGAGGAGGGAGAGAAGTTCATTCCTGATAACCCCGGTGGGTCTGTGGCTGTATTCTGTCCACTAAGACTCTTCCTGCACACAGGACACGTATCGTGCTGTGGGGGGAAAAACAAGGAAGAATAAGAGACCTTTACTTGTCCACCATGAATACATCAACACATTCAAATGCCTGTTTTGGTTCTGGACAATCACTGGCATCCTACAGATGAAGCACAGATGTTAGGGATGACCCTTCAATTTGAACTCCAGGACAGCAGGGCCAAAACAATACAACTACACTCTGCACACTTACTTTACATATGACTGACAGTTGAATAGTCTGATTCAAAACCTTCAAATTGTCACGTATTTCTAAGATTTGTTCAGGAAATCTTAATAATAATTAGAAAGTCCTGGTGGAACATGTTTCACCAGATTGCAATCAACCGGATTTCAGGGGCTGTAGTTAGGAATGGGGACGACATCATGATTGATGCAGCTATACTATGTTATAAGTCAACATTAAATATTTCTTGCATTCATTTTCTTTTATCCATGTGAAATATATGATATGTCATTTGCTACTGATTGGCTAGAACAGAAATGAAACAAAACCATACAAATGAGTGACTAAAGGCCTACTGTCTAATTATCAGTGTGAACATTTCACCATCCAAGCCCTTCTGTCCTAATTCCTAATGTTATAATAGTGCTTTGACAGTGGCATAGACTAAAGACCATTATTTTGGACAGTTTTCTCTGTTCCTAGAATTAAAGATACAGCACTAACTTGTGTTTTGACAACTTACTGCAGCACTTACGAGGAGCACCAATGGAATGTTTCTTATCATAATGTTTCCTTTTCTTTTTTTTATTAACCCAAAGCAGCACAGCCTATATACATACCTGTTCCAGCCATGGTACTATACAGTCATTGTGAAATAAATGATTGCATGGCAGTTGTCTAACACTCTCCTCCACGCTGTAGTCTTCTTTGCACACAGGACACTCTAACCCAGCACCTGCACAAACATAACGACAGCACAGTGTCCGTGTGAGAGAGACCTCCAGTCACATGCGTCAGCTTGTGAACGTGCTGATTGTGTTTGTTTGGGTTAAGGCCGTGTTATGTGGTGTCAGGTCAAATTCGGGAACTTTGTTTCAATACCACTAAAACACCATAAGAGTTCAAATAAATGTGCACATTTGTCATTGTTTTGTTTAGTGTGTTTAGATGACAAGGTTGTAGTGATATGGAGTGCCAGTACAAAGCTCAATGTTGATCAAAAAAGTTTTGTGAAAAAATGTTTTCTGCTCCCATAGGTCACTCAGTGATGCTTTTGATGCAGAGTGGGTGAGATACAATGAGTGAGAGCGAGGCGGACACGTGGGGACTTACCCACGTGCTCCTCTGTGATGGAGATGGTGGGTAAACTCTTTATCCTTTCTCTGTCTGCAGGAGGTGGACCAGTGTTTTCAAACTGGTTCAATAACTGCAAGAGAAAAAGAGCAAAACCACATTAAATGGCTGAGATCATTTTCATGAGAACTAGTTTGTTCTATGAATGACAATTCTGTTGTTTGTTGTTTTGTTTTAGAGCAACCCCTGTACTCTCCATGTGTATGGAATTCCACAAAAAATATTTCCTTAAAATGTTGGGTAAAAAAATGGGCTTCACAGGCTGATGTCATTGTCATATCACAATAAAGAACATTCAACCATCATTATTGTGAATTAATAATTATAACACTATCAACACACCGAAACCTGGGCCGCGATGAAAAGGTTCTTGGGACACAACTGATGTGTAGATTTATTTCCAGTGTAACATAAAGAAAGAACATGTTATACCTGTGTAATGATAGCATCAAGCCCGTTGGCGCCCCAAGCATAGTCCATTGGATTGGAATGCAACATGCCCCTACCAAACAAAAAGGACGTCAGAGAAATAAGAATACATTACAAAACAGTGGAATAAAATGTTCAGTAAAAGAAAAACAAAGCAAACATGCATCAATTTCCTGCGCTTACCATGGTCCCATTCCAATGTTTGGCATGGCTGTAGGTGCTATGATTCCATTTACTAGCTGCTGGATAATTCTTGAAACCAGGACAAAAAAAAAAGAGCATTTGCTGAGTTAAACTTATAATTTCAACTTGCCTCGTCTCCTACACAGTACAATAAAGACCTCTCTATATTTTAAGTTTCATGTTCACAGAAATATATTTCATGTTAATACAGATAATAATTGTAAATGTCTACAACTGAGTTCTTATAGGATTTATGGGTATTTTCTATCAAAATAATGATAATGGCTACTGTGTGTGTTATATTTTTTGATGGAGGGACTTCACACATCATCTTATATATCTGTATGTCTTATATTCTAGAACTGGAAATAAGTATATAAATAAATAAGTATGGCCTGGCATTACATGAGAAGCATTAGTATTCACACAGAAATGCAGATGTTTTATCTGTACTCTCGTGGGTCCCACACCAACCTCACACACACTCTACTGCTGAAAATGTCTCACCCCTCTAATGTGGGCACTCCTTCATGGCGCGTACCCTGTCTTCGAGGAACATGTCGACCTCTTGGTTGCCGCGCACTGTATCGTTGCCGTGACGCCATTTCCCTTTCTCTCCTGTTTTCTGTCTCTCGGTTGTCCTCTGTGGGTAGCCGCGTTCGAAGGTCAAAGTTTTCATCGAAAATCCCAAGTGCAAACGGGCCGTACCCGGAGGGAAATGTAAATAAGTGTTGGTGATCCACGTTCTAGAGGGAGAATACAGAGGCAATGTCAAATCATGGTGCAATTTGCAAAAAGTTGTCCTCGGTGAGCTGATGCTGAAAGTCTCGACTGACCTCAAAGGCTGAGCGGTTCTGATCACTGTAAGAGGATGTGGACGCAGACCCATTTTCAGTACTGCAGGAACACAGCAGTGAAGAGAGTGAAAATCTAAGACTCAGAATACCAAATGAAAAAAATTCACAAGACACAATAAATATCCATACCTTCTTTCCTCAGGCAATTCTTCAATGAAACCTGACTCACAGCGTGGACAAGTGTAATCCTACAGTGAAAATGTAAATGTCAATATCCAGTATGCATTCACCATGAATAATATGTGTGGAGTTATAATAATAATGAAAAAAAATTTACTCCAATTGACCAACCTGCGCAAAACCCAACCCATGGTTATTCTAGAGGCTTTAAACTGTTGATGGATTATCCAGTGATCTAAATATGTACTCTACCCTGGCTCAAATAAACTGGGTGAATATAATAGTACAGGAATCACTTAGTGTGACACAATACAAAAATACAAAAAAATTCACAACCTCAAAATTTTTTTTACTGTAAACACTTAGAATTATAACCCCAAAAACCCTGTTACCTGTTGCATCTGAATAGGTTTATTTTGACTAGATTAACATGTTCCTATGATGTAGTGCAATCATAGGGCAATCAATAACATCCATTAGAAATCTCTTAATTCCAGTACTTTCAGCCAACTTCAGTGAAACGTCACATACTGTGTATAGAACATTGTGACCTCTCTCTGTAAGTAAATGTGATCTCCTGAGAATACTCCGTCACAGTGGCAGTAAGCAGCTGGCTTGGTGCCTGTCTGTAAGGTAACTGTTACTGTAACGTTCAAGAAGCTTCCCATGAATAGCCTGACAACAGACTGTGGTGGCAGGCAGGCTGATGTCACAACACTGGGGACATTTATCTAACACTGGTTTTAGTTTTACTTCTCTTTGCGCTATAACCACAAGAAGCTAAAAATAAATCCATATGTGGAAATAAATTTCCCTGACTTTTGGATATCAGCTGACTGACAGAGATTAAATCAAACCTAAAACCATTTAACTGAACGCTGACAGAATCTAAATCTGACTAAAGCGATGTGAACCTACGCTTTCTTCTGTTAGCTAGCTCCCCGGTGTGAAACGGCACCACTGAGAGATCTGTGATTCCCTAAAGATGAAGCCAGTTCGGTTGCTTTTCAGTACACTGCGACATATCTGATATTATGCCTCTAAATCACAAGATCACAATGTGAGTGTCCCCGTCAACTTAATTACTACCACTTGACTGTCACTGTAGACCGTTGGTGCTAACTAGCGTAGCTGAACAGCAGCAGTCAGGCGACATGACTCGTTGAGCAACACACACAGACACACACACACACATAACCGAGTCAACAACAAAACATTTATAATTGTGCATTCTTTTAGTCACCAACCATGTCTCTTTGGACCTACCGGTAAACGCGGACTAATCTCTGCTGAACACCGGTGACAAAAAAACCGGCAGGGCCGTGGGGGAGCTTCAGCCATTTCTGAGCAGGAGACCAGTTCGTAAGTACGGACGGGAAGCAACGAGGAACAAGAAGACCAGATTTGGGAAAGACGCGATGAAAACGGCAACGTACGTGCCCATACGTAACATCACCATAGCAGCTACACAAAATTACTAAGAATACGAGTTCCGGTTCATTTCCTTCAGAATAAAAGTACCCCCCAATTTCTTTTATATTTACTTTTTTTTTTTTTTTACAATTCTAACTCTTTTTGATGTATCATATTCTGTTCGCCTTTTCAGTTGTGGATTACATGATTCGTTATAACGGGGGATTCCCCTCCCCCCATTCACATCAGCACTTAACACACTGAAAATCTAAGCATTATTTATTTTACTGGATTTTTTACACAAGATGTCAGGTGTTGACTATTTGTTTTTTGTTTTTTGGTTTTGCAAAATAAGTTTACTCAGTCAGAATCAGTAGAAATCATGCTTTTATTCTGGACATCTACGACCGGAAGTTATGGTTGGGCTCTTGGTAGCAAAGTCAGCTTTGAAGTCATCTACTGTAACGCCGAAAGGCTTGTTCTGTGACCGTTGTTTTCGCAATATATTCTTCCTCCTGCTACGACCATGGAGTCTGGCGATACAGGTAAAGTTTATAGGAATTTGAAAGTGACGGTCACGCTAAATATGCCCGTAGTGAAGTGAGCCAGGTTAGCCGTAAGCGTCAACTAGCCTGTGTAGCAGCTTGGTGGCGTAACCAATGAGCAGCGTTAGCTAGCTTTAGCTGTTGTGTTAGCTAAACTAGATCATTATAACACCACATTTTGCACTATATTTACTTAATTCAACAAGTAACTATCTATACCAATACCTATAACCTCTATTATCCACATATAATCACACTAAGGGCTCTTTTTAATGGCGGTTCTAAGTTGTTTCTTTTGTTTAATTTAGAGAAGCTTTTTTGTTCGGCAGGCTGAAATGGCTACGAACATGGCAAAGTTATGTTATTTGATACTATAGGACGGAATTGATACCTTCTGCCTCGAATAATCTATAACCCGTGTATGCCACATGATTATATTTAAATGCTTTTGCAAAATTTCAATTCAGACGAATATCTGAACTGTCCGTTAAATGTTGTGGTTTTAATGCACTTTTCATTTATGTTTATTCAGGACGGGGGGGATGGAAGTTCAAGCCTGCCCAGCCACAGAAAAACAAGATGAACATGAATATTCTCCGTCAAGAGAAACTTATAGCTCAGAAGAAGAAAGAAATTGAAGCCAGAATGGCAGAGCAAGCAAAAATGAATACAGAAACCACTAGTAAACCCTTACCTCCAAGGTCAGGAAACATTCACAACCCCACAAAAATGTAAACATTATATAAATGCTATTCACTTTTTTTAAGTTTCTCAAGCGCTGTCGGCCAATGCTGTAATGCAAGATAGTTTTGCATTGGTTGACACAGTTTTAACGTTGGCTTTATGCATTTTTCCCTTATTCTGATCCCAGTAGTTCTCCCAGTCTTCAAGGAGCCTCTTCAAACAAGTTTGCAAATGATGGAAGCTTCTTACAACAGTTTATGAAGATGCAGAAGGAGAAATCCACCAGTGTGCCAGGTTAGTACTGCCATCTTCACAGCTTCAACCAAAGGAATGTTATCATGTTTTTTGTCATGCCTTTAACACTGGAATATATTATTGTGATACTGTAGAGTGTAATTTAGTACAATAATATGGACTCTGTTGGACACAGGATAGATGTAACCCTGAAGTTTTGTGTGTGTGTGTGTGTGTAAAAGACACATAAATAGATCCTTGACAGCTGTGCAGCATGTGGGTGGTCGAGGCTCTTAAAGAGGGTACCCAAATACCGTGACAGGACCACTGATGTTATCTTACCTCACTTGCATAACCTGCTTAATGTTCTGGTTGAGGAACAGCTCATACCAAGAGCAAAATAAATTATCATATCATTTATCCATCAAGGTTAAGGCTAGTACTAGCTTTTTGTAATGTGTGCATTCGACCATTTCTAGGTTCCGCCAGTGATACCAAAACTCCTCCAACTTTAAATTCATCGCCAGGAGGAAATGCACTTCAGAAAAAGAGCATCCTTGTTGGCAAGCGGCCTGGCCTTGGAGTCAGTAGCATGCTTAGTCAGTTCAAGAGCTACTCGCACACTAAGAAGAATCCCATTCTCAGCCAGAGGCCCAGTGTGTTTTGTTCTCCGGATGGTGAGGATGAGGAAGAAGATGCTGAGTACTCCAGATTCTTAGAAATGAAAGGTAATTCAGTGTTTCTCTGGACATCTCCATGGCTTGGGACATTTCAGTGCATCATCTTCGTACTCCAGTGGTACAGTTTGCCTTGTGACTGGCATGTTGTCATAGGTGCCCTTACAGTAAATATACTCATAGCGTGCTTAAAGTCTCTCCCCCAGAGGATTCAGACACCAGACTCATTATCGACAAGATGGCCTCTTTTGTGGCAGAGGGGGGACCTGAACTGGAGAGAAAGGCCAGGGAAGACTACAAGGACAATCCTGTTTTCTCGTAAGTCCGAAGGACATTTAAGCTCATTTTAACAGTATTTACAGATGTGTTTGTTTTAAACTGTTTTATCCTTGTCTTTCAGATTTTTATTTGATAAGGGCAGTGTGGAGTATCTCTACTACAAAAAAAGAGTTGCAGAAATGAGAAAGGATTTTCTAACACCTGAGAATACGTCAGATACTGGTAATTATTATCTCTTCTCACCCTTGTGTCTTTTTTCTCTCTCACACCTTTCCAGTTACAAAAATATAATTGCATCAGTCTGAACAATATATTGCAAGCATACTTTTGAATCAACACAATAGGACCTCATACATCTGTGGATATTATGATGATAGGTATTTAAATAATTTTAATAGCCTTTAAAATTTGTGCGTATGTTTATTTTTCTTTGCTGTCCAATAGAGGCAACCTGGACAGGGGGAATCTGCCATTTCATTTGATAATATATAAAGAAGTGTGAAAATTTAATGATCTGTATGTGCAACTCTTTTTTGAGGTCTCTGTTTTGAGTGAAACTGGTATTCATAGAAGTATTCAGTTGCATTTCAAAAAGAGAAACAGCTCTTTTTAAAATGCAGCCTTCATCGTGGCTTTCAAAACCACACCATCTTACAAAAATAATTTCCAGCCAAGCTACTAATGTGGTTTATCATGAAATGTTATTCTAGACTGTGCTCATACAGATCATAGTGTTCTTTTCATATGTTTTATGTTGTTATGTTTGAGATTCTAAAGATAAAGTGAAGAATTTACTGTGGACATTATACTGAACATTCAGCTCAACTTGTACTGTATAGCCACACTGTATGTAGTGCTGCCACTCACTCTGGGCTTTACCTGATGTTCATTTACTACAGTAAAAGCCTCACATCCATACAGTTCCCCATTCACCACCCATGTCCCCCTTGCTCCTCCTTCCTCTTCTTATTCCCTATTGGCTCTAGACTGGTGGTGTGTGAGGGCCAGTTGAATACGGTACAGTAGTAGAGTGTGAATTGAGTCCCAGTACTGATAGGCTGCTTAAAGTCTCCCCCCCAGTGGACGCGGAAACCCAGCAGGTGGCTGAGAAGCTGGCCAGGTTTGTGGCGGAGGGTGGCCCTGAGGTGGAAGCCATCGCTGCTGAGCGCAACCGAGATAACCCTGCCTTCAGGTCAGTCAGTCTGCCTCTGTGGCTTTATTTCCTTAAATGACAGAAAAGTTGTTGTTTTTTCATTTCTCTTGCTTTTTCTGTTTTTAATTATAGCCTTGTGCTTTGGTAGCTTTTCACCTCACACAACATATCTACTGTCCCTCCTACAGTTTCTTGTATGATCACCAAAGTCCAGCCCATCGCTTCTACAAAGAGAAATTACAGGAGTATCGTGCCACAGCCTCCCAAAGCTCTACACCTCCTGCAGAAGAGTTGAGGACAGATGTTGAGCAAGCCACTGCTCCACCTTTACCAGGAATCCCCCCAGCACTGACCCCAGGGTCTTTATCACCTAGTCAGGAGTCAAGCACCCCACCTGTCAAACGGAAGAGGAAGAGCAGATGGGGCTCTGAAGATGACAAAGTCGAGTTGCCTGTTCCTTCTGTCGTTGTTCCTCAGGATGTTAGTGTTCCAGACCCTAACACACCGTCTCTCTCTGGTACATGAACTTGTATTAAACATATTTTACAAATGTGTACAGACTTAGTATTTTTGAAGTCTGTTTTATATACTGTATTATATTGATAGAATGGCACCAACCAATGATGGTTGGTGATGATACACTAATTTGCCATTTGTATAGTGAATACATAACTCTGTCAATGTTTGGTGTATAGCCCAGGAGCTGAGAGGTCTTGGTTATAAGAAGGGGAAGCCTCTTGGTTTGGTTGGAGTGACAGAATTGTCTGAGGACCAGAAGAGACAGCTCAAAGAACAACAAGAGGTAGGAAGATGCCAACAGTAAGAAATCCACCCACCCATTGACTCTTTATCTGACAACAGTCAGAAAGCACTGCAGTATTAATCAACTATAGGTATATATGTTACTTACCGTGCCTGTCTGTTTTTTTCTCACACAGATGCAGGAGATGTATGACTTGATCATGAAGCACAAGCGTGTCATGGCAGAGGTGCAGGTAATGTGGGAAAAAGCTATAAAAGATCATCAACATGAATACGACAGTGATGAAGAAGTGGACCAGCAGGCAGGCACGTGGGAGCATCGTCTCCGAAAAATGGAAATGGAGAAGACGCGTGGTAAGGCTGACCATCACCATGGAGATTTTTTAATAACACTAGCAGCCACAGTTGATGCTTATTGAGGTGATTAAGTAGTTCCTTGTGGTAAAAATATGTCTGTACTTTTTCAGAGTGGGCCGAATCTCTGACAGAAATGGGTAAAGGAAAACACTTTATTGGAGATTTCCTGCCTCCGGAGGAGCTGGAGAAGTTCATGGAGACCTTCAAGGCCCTCAAGGTCAGAATTCATCTGGATTCATTTGTTCTCCAGCCTATCATAGAGGAAATCTATTGTTTTTCATCTATGGTTGCCTCTGTCCATTAATGTTAATATTATTGAAAGATAAAGTAAGCAAAGCTGCTGGATTTAGATGCATATAGCACCCCAGAGGTTGTGATTTTATATATATATATTTACAATTATTTATTAAATACTTTAAGAGGTGTATTGAGTTTTTATCTGTTTAATCAGTTCTCATCAGGTATGGAATAGAAGACATTTACTACACAACACTATGATTTCTTCACAGAAACTATTAGAGAGCACTGTAAAAATTTCATATGTTTTTGGTGTAATTCATGTGAGCTATTAGACATTAAATGTTGCCCACACAGAATTTAGAAACATTATTATTATCATCCACCCATGCTTCTATTTTTAAGCTGCTTGTCCAGGACAGGGGCACTGTGGCAACAGCCACTAGAGCAACACAGATGTCTCTTTTCCCAGAAATTTCCTCTAGCTCTGCCTTAGGGACCCCTAGGAGCAGTCTATAACTGTTATTTGTTGATCTGAAACTCTGTTTAACTTGATTTGGCAATACTGTAGAAACCACACTTAGTTTGAGAGTTTCAAAAACAGTTGGAAAAAAGTTAAGAAAACAGCACAGTAATGCATTGGGAATTTAACAGTCACATAAGGTCCAGGAAGTAATTGTTAAAGGCCACACAGCAAACTTCACAGGCACAAGTATTAACAAAGAACAAAGTCACAAAAATGTCTTTGGTTACCCTAGCAATACACAAGTTTTTGTTGTATTTGGTGAAGACCAGCAGTGTTGAATTATGTTTACAGACATTCCCGCTGCACCAAACAGACTCAGATGACAAGCAGTGTTTATTCCTTATACCTGTTAAAATAACTGAATAATAAAACAAACTTTGCTCACCATCATTTATTTGTGTATTTACTGTTGTAATTGTGCCTATGAATTAGACACTAAAAAAAGCAAAAGTTGAAGTTGAAGATTTTTTTTTTTTTTTAAGATGAAGGAATACATTTGACAGTGAAATGGTGAAATGAATCTCAGTATGTATGGCATGAATGAAACTTAATGGTTAAAGAAATCTTCTTGATTTGCAGGAGGGCCGGGACCCAGACTACTCAGAATACAAAGAGTTCAAGTTGACTGTAGAAAATCTTGGTTTCCGAATGCTCATGAAGATGGGCTGGAAGGAAGGTGACGGCCTTGGCAGTGAAGGACAGGGAATCAAGGCTCCCGTCAACAAGTGAGCATCCATCCTCATTACATTCCATATGTTCTAGCAATAACACAACTTTCACCATGTTGGATTGTTTTCAGTATAAGCTTGTTTTCATGTTGTATAGTTTTAGAGGTTCTTTCACATGTGCAAAAATTCCAACCATTAAAGGGATAGATCAGATTTTTAGAAGTGGGTTTGTATGAGGTACAAATGGCCACTAAGTATAATATCTGCAGTAGAGTGAAAAAAAAGAGCTATCCCTTTAAAGCAACCACGTCAATTACGTGCATGTTTTCCAGTTGTATGTCCCCCTCTCATGGATGTGATATAGCAGTAACACCTCGAGGGAATTTGATCAAAGATTATTCAAAGTGACCTCACAGTTTTGCCCAAGTGAACACTAGTGAATTTTAGTGAATGGAAATAAGTCAAAGTAACAAAAAATAAAATAGAACCAATCAGAACACAGCAACAAACCAACTCATCATAATGTGTCTAAAAACTGAACAATCAGAATATGGCTTTGAACCTTATAAATGTCAATATGCATGGCCTGCATGACAAGTATCTCCTGGAATTATCTCACTGATGCACTCATAGTAAACAATACACTCTGGACTATCACACCAGTCTACCTATGTCACTAGGTTACTGTATGCCATTGTGCCTCTACTCCTTAGTGGCCTTTTTTCACAGTAGACTTATCATAGACAGAAAATCACAGGTGGCACTAATAACATTAGTGGTGGTTCTGTTCTATTTTTATGTCCCTGCCAACCATGACAATGAGTCAGCATGAACGTTACCGGGACCCCAAAACTGAAACAGCTAAATGGAATTCAGCTTTCATTTAATTCCTTATTTACATCCATGCTTCTTAGTGTAACATGTCAGCATGTCGTATATTTAAGTGTTTTGCATGTCCACATAGACAGTAATGTTTTGATAGCTATCAAATTACTGCACAGACATGAAAGTAGGAACTAATTTTGGGTGTCTCTCTGTCCCACTCTAGGGGAATAACACCTGTGAACGGAGCAGGTTTAGGAATCGACCGTCCAGCTGAGCTCACAAAAACTGACGATGAGTATGATGCTTTTAGAAAGAGGATGATGCTTGCTTACCGCTTCAGGCCAAACCCACTGGTAACATCATGTTTATTGTAAAAAAAATTGTATCAATTTATTGTACTATTGCTAGCTAATGTGTTTCAGTTTTAGATATCCATACATGTTTAGTGTTATACTTGATTATAGAAACATGACACTTCCATTTCCATGCTGCTGATCCATTCAACATTGCAGTGTCTCTGCTATGATATTTGAATTTAATCAAGTGTTTCTCTTTTTTTCCACAGAATAATCCTCGGAGACCATATTACTGATGTAGAGAACTGTTTTTTTAACACTTGCTCGTCATAACTTAAAAACTGGTTTCTCCAGTTGCCACAGCTCTGCTTATTTGTGAAATGGACACTATTGCACAGTAGACATTTTGAATTGTGTGTGTGTGTGTGGGAGGTTAATTCAGTTTGAGAATAGTAGAAACATAAATCCATTACAATTGAATGTTCTCTTTGAATATCTGATCACCTCATCATCATTTCAGTTTAATGCTGCAGCATCACCTGACTTCCACGAGAATTTTATTCTTTTGTATGAGCATTTTGTTCCCTTTTTTGGCTCGACATGACTTTGCATTCCGACTAATTAACACAGTTGTGTAAAAGTATGTGACCTCATGTACAACATTGACTAAGTTTCCTCACTATGCTCTAATGTCATTTTTGCTTCCTTTTATTTTATGCTTCAGAGTTCACAATTAAAAAAGGGCAGTTACTGAAATGTGTTGTCACATATGTGTTGACAAATGTGGCAAACTATAACTACCGTAGTTATTCGCTCATAAGTAAGATATAAGCCGATAAAATAAGCTAAGATAAACTCTCTTTTCAGTTTACAGCACACCTGTGTGCTAAGTGCAGGTATTCATCCAGTCATGTTCGTTGTTGCCATCAACATGCACCTCTGTGTGACTCTGGACAGAAGCGAGTCATTGCATAGAGTTGATCATGCTCAAGCAGCCAGAGGTGAGGAGGGTGACAGATCAGTGAAATCAGACCTTCAGTTTGCCATTCCCAGGGTGGTTTACGTGGGATAAATATAACTCCAAAATCCCAGCTAAGCAAGAGCCGCTCTGGTGTTGGCCACAGCATCAGTCAGTCTTAAGCCATAGTAAACCAATGCATTGGTTAGTTAGTGGTATAGCGAGGCTAGTAGGTAAAGGTAGGCAACTAATATTATCGTTATCTATTATTTGTTTGGTCTATATATCACATGTTCCTAAAGCCCAAGGTGATGTTATGGCTTGTTTTGTCTTAAACACAAGACAAAATACAAAAACAAATGGCAAGCTATCTAACAAGACAGACAATACCCTCACGTTTGGAAATATTTGTCATTTTTCTTTTAATGACTGATTAATCTATTTTCAAAATAGTTACATTTATTTTTCCATAATTTGAATAATTTTTTGAACCCCACTTGGGTATAATGGAAGTTCCTGGGGGATCATAAAAGACAGTATGTGATTGGTTAAAAAACGTATTTTCTCTGTGTTTATGAGCAGTATTCATACTTGTGTTTTGTTAATTAAACATCCTGTAGAAGAGCTGGTGTACCTACCCCAGGGAATATCCATTGTAAATGAAAGATGCCAGTGATATCAAATTACTTGATGAAATAGAAAAGTCTGAATAATAAAACCTCTAAACTCTTTGTTGTCAGTCCTCTCGTGCCTTCACTGTGAGTGTGTGGAGAGAGAGAAAAAAAACTTTGATTTGACGCAGTAACGTATGGGCTGTCAGTGCTAGTTGGGGGGGAGATAAACAAGATGGCGACAACCTGAGTGGCAAGAGTAACACGAAGAGTCAGAAAATTTAGCGGATTTCGTACCGGACCAGAGTAAAACATTAATTTCAGTGCGGACGGCCACACAGAGGGATCATCAAGCCTGCAGCGGAGACAGGATTCATGTGGATATAGGTAAGACACGGTAGCAGCCAGGAGTTGGTGAGGTTAACGGGCTAGCTAGCAATTTACATTGGAATCTGAGCGGCTTGCTAACCAGCGCAACTCCGGTTAGCTCGCGCTAGCAGGAAGGATATATCTGCCGGTCTCTGGGGCTAGTTTGTCTATTGGAGCTAACAATGCTTTTGCTGTTGGATGAGCCTGATGCGGCACAGTCACAGAATAGTGTCGGTCAGTTGGATATCTGCTGCTACACCGGCAAATGAGGTTAACTTGGCTAACGCTAATCTTAACGCTAGGCAAAGTTGGCTAGCAAGCGTTGCATATCCACTGTTAGCTACAGTTGTGTGACGACGTTTGGGTTATCCTCCCTCCCCAGTGGCCCCCAGTCAGCATCTACATCAGAATAGTTGGCGCTGTTTTGAGCTGTTCGACTTCCGAGCTAACACCTGCAGTGGACGTGTAGGGTGTTTATATCGAGGAGCCACGGAGTGAAAGTTTATGTTTGCGAGCTAGTTCATTGAAGCAGATGCGCTGTGTTAGCCTACTAGCTAGCTAACAACTAACACTTGATCAACGTTAATTTCAGACGGTAAATGAATTTGTCAGTCGCCTCCTGCTGTACTCTCTTCCGAGTAAGGCGGGGTGTTCAATCGGTATCAAAATGAAATGATTATTTCGGTGTTTTGATGTGGAGCTCACAGCAGAAAGGAAACCCAATAAGGTTAACCGGTCAATGTTGATGTCTGGATAGATTGTTTATCACAGAGGGCTAACTTAGTTCAGAAGCAATCGAAGGCCATATGTGTATTTTCATGAATGTTTAATGATTCTTGTTTGCAGGTACTAGGAACTGAGGTGGCATGGAGGACACCTGAAGACGGTTGGACACATTGGATGGCTCAGTCGACCTCCAGGAGCCGAGCTGATACCAGAGATTGACTGATCCTGCTGCATTCGTTTGGCTGTAGATCTGGGCTTGGATCTCGTCCAGCTGTGCACACTTGTGTGTCCCGAGAAAAACTATGCAATGCAGCATGAAGCTTCGACAGAAATGCTGTGTTGCATGGCCTTGAAGCACGACTGGTTGTGTCTACCTACGCCTGTATGGTATTGAATCTATAAGGGTGATCGAAAATCAAGAGGAGAAGAATAACATTTTAGAATCACAGTTTTCTCGTATCTGTTCAACTGCACTTGTCACTCATGTAGTACATAATGCACCGTATAAAGCACTAACTCAGCACGGGACCCAACAGGTTCTTCACCTCTGTCTGCACCTCCTATTAAAGAGCCCCTCCTATTAAATGTTTACAAATTGGGATCGATCCCCCACCTCCTCCCTCAACTCTCAGGCGTGATTACTCTCCCTCCCATGTTCAGCGTTTTGTAATTTGTCTGTATTCCATCTTGTGGAATTAAAATACTCGGCTCAAATCTGAAAGGTTATACCAGTGGATTACTCTCCAGCTGCAGTCATAGCAATTTGCAAACGTTTTTTGCACAGGAGGGTTAAGCTGTGGCTGCTAAACTGTCAGTCATGAGTACCGGGGAGCTGCATCATCTTGACTATCTAAATGAAAATGAACTGATGGAGATGGATACTTTCATTCACCGCATTGACTCTACAGAGGTGATCTACCAGCCACGGAGGAAGAGGGCAAAGCTGATAGGAAAGTACTTGATGGGGGATCTGCTAGGGGAGGGATCTTATGGCAAAGTGAAAGAGATGCTGGACTCAGAGACACTTTGTCGCAGGGCTGTCAAGATACTGAAGAAGAAGAAGCTGAGGAGGATTCCTAATGGAGAAGCCAATGTGAAAAAGTGAGTTTACTGTTTTTTCAACCTGCTTCATTTGACACCTCATCTCCCTCTATGTATCTGATAGTTCGAGTCATAACAATGGCACAAGTGACCTTTAATGCAGGGAGGAGTTGTCCATTATGATTAGTACAGTGGCACCGATTTAGTAACGCTTGATCTCAATCTGTGTGGAGTTTGCATGTTCTCCCTGTGAATGCGTAGGTTCACTCCGGGTAGTCTGGCTTCCTCCCACAGACCAAAGACATGCAGGTTAGGTTCATTGGTGACTGTAAATTGCCCATAGGTGTGAATGGGAGTGCGAATGGTTGTTTGTTTGTATATGTTAGCCCTGTGATGGACTGGTGATCTGTCCAGGGTGTAGCCCGCCTCTCGCCCCTAAGTCAGCTGAGATAGGCTCCAGCTCACCCGTGACCCTAGTCAGGATAAGTGGTATAGAAAATGAATGAATGAATGATCTCATTATGAGTAAACAAATTAAAGTCACACCACTGGAAATGTAATGAATCGTACACTAGTCCTGAAGACTTTGCCACAATGAGAATTGCCCTTCAGTTCTGTCCAAGTATATTTTTACCCATCACTCCATTGCCTAGCCTTGAATAATTTTCAATCTTTTGATTTGATTATTGATTGGATGTTTGTTGTCCTATTTCTTATTATTTTTCTATTTTCACAAAATAAGTCCAACTCATAACGGTTTTTAAAATAATTTTTGTCTTAGACCATGCTACTCTGATCAGCATCATTGTTGGGTTTGGTCTGAAGTGTTTTGCTTTGCACCTTTGTCCACACCCAACAGTGATGTGAAACTGCTCTCGACAGACACCCCCCAAATTCACTTCTGCATCACTGCATTGACTTCAAATGCTGGAAGCTACAACTCAACATTTCCACTACTCATGGAAATACAAAGTGAAATCTATGTTTTAAATCAGGACATATCTGATTAAACTAGTGAAGAAAAGTATTAGTGCAGTCAGCTGTCAGCACTCACTGCACCAGCCACATTTCAGCTGTACTCAAAAGTTGTTGACAATCGACCAGCAGTGTAGGAATCGAAAGTTATTTGTCATATTCTTGATTTGTCTTTCTGTATCCTCCCGTCTCCCTCCTCTTTTGTCTTAATGCCTCTGTGGTTTCGCTGTGATGTTTAATGTATTCAAACTTTCTCTTGCACCCTCCGTTTCCTGATGAGTATCAGAAGTTTTAATCACACAGTAGTTTATTAAATATTACTCCAGCCTTTCGCTGCGGGCCTGTGCTAATTATAGAAGAAGCTTTAGAAAACTGTCAAAACGAGTTCACAGAGAGAGAAGAGCTGCAAGATGGCGTGTTTTTTAGGCCACAGTCAAATCAGTAGAAGAAGAACGATGAAAAACCTACAGACATAGCTCAAGGAGAAGCGTTGTGTTGGGATCCTAGGACCTTGTGTTTATCAGATGTTCACATTTTACTCAAATCTGTTGTTTACAATTTGATGATAAATTAATAACACAAGTATATTTTTTATTTTTTTAATTGCTTGTAGATTTATTTTTTAGTTGATGCCTTACATCGGGGTGACAACTTAGGAAGACAAAAACAGCCAGAAACAGTTAAGGTGGGCAAAGGTGAGGCCTAAAAATGACGACACATTTGTCCAATCAGAGATAAAATGAACCTACATAAGACCCAGAACAGAAATCTTTTAAATATCATGCCATGTCTCCTGTGCCCTTTTACAGTTAGTTGGTACTGAAAGCAGCATATCAGCAGCTGTAGCTGAAAATTATCACTTTGAGAACTTCTTACAGTTCATATAAAAGTGGGGACTGAACAAATAGAAGGATAGAAAAATGTTTTGACAATTCAGTGTGTCAGTAAGTACAGACATAAAGGAAGAGAAGGAGGCCACCAAAACCTCTGTGACAGCTCTGAGCAGGGCTGCAGGGTTCCACAGCTGAGGCGGTAGACACTGCAGCAACTGTTGCTGTGGTTGAACAAAAACTTACAAGACAGCTTGGTTAGTGCTTTCTGGATGTGAAGGTAGAGGGGCTGAAGTGAAAGTGGTGAAACAAAGAGAAATCCTGGAGATCCGAAGAAGTGCTTCTTATGAGGAAAAACTTGACAAGGGAGAGAGTTTTCTTTACAGCAAAAAGTCAAAAGTTTCTCAGAACATAGTTAAACAAATGATTCAATTTTTTAAAGTAAAATCCTGAATTTGTTGCTTACTGTTGAGTCAGACACCTTGTGTGGGTTAACATGGATTGAACAGATTTCTCAAGAATGGTGAAAAACCGCCGTGTCCAGATTTCCAAGGCTGATACGGAGTTATCAACGTAATCTCAAGGCTGTGGCAGCCAATGCTGCATTTACTCCATTCTCACTTAAAGGGGATTAATCCATTTGCAGGTCATTATTTTAGGTTTGTTATTTCAAAATTATGGTAGAACTAGAGGTACAGACTGACTGTCGTGTCGATTGGTGTCAGAAACTTTAAAGATTTGTCTATACAGCAAAACAGTTTAAGGCGGTGATACAAGACAGTGTACAACAGATAGGCAGGTACAGTTTAATAACTGGAGGTCCCTCTGTCTCTTTGTCAGCTATTGTTGCCCCACCTGAAACCATGATTGCACTATCCCTAAGTTTTTCCAAATGTTTTTTCCTGTCTTGCCCCCCAGGTGTAGGGTGGCCAGTCTCAAGCCTTTTACACAACTTTTTTTTCCCTTCTTTTTCTTTTTTTTTTTTTTTAATAATGGCTATACTTATATTTTTAGGGCAAAGCTGCAGTGGCAGATTCATGGATGTGTCACTTTGTTAATAAGACCACAGTAGTGTTCCACGATGTGTGAAATTGGTTTGCCCATGTTTCCCGGTCCTTTCTCTTTTCCTGCACATCTCCCACTTGGTGGAGGTTGTATGTTTCCAGTCTGAGGAGGCCGGATCCTGGAGCCTGTAAAAGCCTGTCTGTGTGGATGCCATAGTAGCCCCCAGCCTCCTTATTCAACCCCTGTTCAGCATTCCTGTCTGCCAAACACTTCCTGCTTATACAGGGTTGCCTTGGGGACCGGCATGCTCATACTGGCATTGATTGAGTAATGCCACTCCCGTTTCCACAGCAACACTCCAAGAAAGCCTTGCCCTTGTTTGGAATGACAGGCTCGCACATGGACAGACACTCATGTCCTAAACTTGACACAGACTGTGGACCAGCGCAGTTTAGATGCAGGTTTTGCCCAGTTGTTTATGTTCCCTCTGTGAGCCAGTGTAGCTGCTTTATTGCTGAGTGCTGAAATCCTTTCAGTGTTGCAGTCTGTGGGCCTTCAACAGGCGACGACCATCGGCACACATTTGAACTCAGACTGCAGATGGACTGCAGCAGTCGCCGTGCTTCCAGTGGCAGCGCTGCCTCTGTTGTATGATTTGTTGTATGAAAACAAGCACCGATGCAGCAGCGGCGTGCTACATTTCAGGCATGTCATCTGTACTTACTGTTACAACTGAGGAGCACAGGCGATACATGGCTTGAATTGAGGCTATTCATTACGTCCCACCATATTTTCATCATGGCTGTGTTTTCACATGTGCAGGAGGCAGCAGCATTTTTTTTTTACCAGTGCAATGATGCAGCAGTAACTGCTCCTGTGTGTGTGTGTGTGTGTCTCTGTACGAGTCGCTGACTAGGCCCAGAATATCCATTTGTCAGTAGGAAGGTTGTGTATAAGAAAGAGGACTGACACAGCTCATAGACTGCGGGGGTGGGTGGGACAGAGAATTTGAAGTGTTTTCCTTTTTTTTTTGGCAACACTGTGTGAAGGTGTAGAAGAAGACGGATGATATACCCCAGCACTGCAGGGACCATGGGAATTTTATTTATTTTTGACACAGGCACACTCCTGTTAGAGCTTTGACCTGTTATTGCGTGATAAATTTAATCATGTATTTCCAGGAGGGGCAGCAGGGGAAAACCTGCTCATAAAACAGGATTTCTATCTTCTACTATGCCATACATACACACATTTTGAATTTTATCATCCCCAAGGAAAAAGGAACTTAACATGAACCACACTGTAGGCACATTTGCAGGGCACAGTCTTCAGGGTCTTAGCTGATTAACACTCATATTTTCTCCAGACAAAAGTAGGAAAACAAAACATTCAGTGTATGCATTGTGTTTGTAAAAGTACTCAAGTATTCATTTAAAATGTTAGGCTGCTAATTTAAAGACATTGCTGGTAAGTTTTTTGGATAATTGTTCTCAATGCAACAGTGAGAGACTGTCTGAAGAATGGATTTTGGAGTTTTATCACAAAGTTCCCATCAGTAACTATCAGATTATCAGATAAAACCCTTAGTATTTCCTCTGAGTGTGGATGTGGGTAGTATCTCAGGGGAAGTCTGTGGTTCGTACTTTGTGCTGCTCTCATCCAGATCCAAATTCATTAGCGTCCCCGCTCACAGCTCTCTGATGAATGTTGAGTCTCCTGGGGGCTACGCCATGCTGCTGATTTAAACCTCTCCTCCTCGGGTAGCAAAGTGTCTGTCAGGTTATCTGTCTTTATAATAATGAGACTAGTGTAAATGACTGCTGCAGCACTTGTTCACCAGGCTGTGTTGTTTATTTTTATTTTTGGGGCCGTACTGACAGAATCAAGCGATGTTTGTGACACATTACCTCGGTTTATAATTATCTGTGAACAAACACTAGACGAAACCAAGTTTAGTATCGTAGCATCAACTCTGGGAAATGATTGGAGTTGTCATTAAGCCAACAAGCTTAATAAAAACACCACTAATGAAACCAGTAATACACTTGAGCTCATGCTATCAGTGCTATAATAGTGCCAATGTATGAACCTCCGTTTTAAGCCTACGTTCACAGCAGACATGTTTAAAAAATGATGAAGCACTCCCTCTCGTGTCTGTTTCCCTATTTAATATTTTCCACGTTTTTGTGCTTCTGTCCGTCTATAGGGAGATTCAGCTGCTAAGAAGACTCCAACACAAGAATGTGATTCAGTTGGTGGATGTCCTCTACAATGAAGAGAAGCAGAAAATATATCCACATGCTATTAAACAATTTGACATGTGTTTATTCTTGATTGTTAAGCATTTCAGAAGGCAAGTGTTTCCTCTTATAAATGTTATTTCATACTTAAATGTTTTCTTTTAATCCACTTTATCAAAAGATTTGTTTATTTGGTTTGGTAAATCCCCTTAACTCCTGACTTACGTATATGGTGATGGAGTATTGCGTTTGTGGGATGCAAGAAATGCTGGATAGTGTCCCAGAGAAAAGGTTTCCAGTATTTCAAGCTCACGGGTAAGTCTCTTTTTTCTCTCGTGCTCTTCCCTCTCTCCCTCTATCTCTCCCTCTCCCTGCTATATTTAGTCTGCACCTCTCTGCAGCCTTTGCTCCAAGCCTAAGTTTAGGGCCTAGACTGCAGGGCCTCCACCGTTAAAATAACTGACCATAGATTGTGTGAATGTCTGGTTGCTGCTGGAAAGCCACTGAAGCTAAAGTACTGAGTGATGACGGCTCGTCCGACCGTGGTGATAAGTAGTTTGATATGCTAAATGTTTTTGTGCATCTTTTTGTCCATCAACCCCTGTGTCGTTCTCTCTTCATGTGTGTTCTGCAGGTACTTTTGCCAACTCTTAGATGGCCTTGAATATTTGCACAGCCAGGGAATAGTTCACAAAGACATTAAACCAGGGAATCTGCTGCTGACCACAGACGGGGCACTTAAAATCTCCGACCTGGGAGTAGCAGAGGTGAGCTCACGATAACAGTGTTTACCATCCAGATGCTTATGAATCGTTAGCCACCAGATTTTAGCAAATTAAACAATTAATAATACCTTGTTTGTCATTTCATATACACACATTCCTCCTAAAGTTGGTTTTGGTAGTTTGAAATGTGTGTAACATGACTTTTTATTTTCTGCTTCCCGTCTAAATATTTATTACTGTCCTTTTTTTATGCTAGTGATTTCATTTGACTTCGCATGTAAATACTTTGGTGAATGACAGTAAAGTCTAAAAGCTTGAATCTTTACTCTTAATACATAAAACTAAATTTTGTAGACATGCAGCTGAAATATAAAAACTCAGCCAGAGGAAAGTTCCTGTTGATGATGGGTATGCTTTTGAGCCTTAGTACACTGACATTCATTTTTGCCTTGGTATATCATACTTCAAATTGTTTCCACTGAGTGGGGGGATAAACAAATAATACAGTACTGAAAATGAAATTTCCTTCTCCACTGCCCGTTGTTTCATGATGGATGACTCAAATTCATGCTAATCATATACAATGTGTTTTTCAGGCCCTTCACCCATTTGCAGAGGACGACACATGTCGCACCAGTCAGGGCTCTCCGGCCTTCCAGCCTCCAGAGATCGCCAATGGACTGGACACCTTTTCAGGGTTTAAAGTAGACATTTGGTCTGCTGGTGTAACACTGTGAGTAGTCGGCAAGTTCTCACAAGTCAGGAGATGCTTTACACTGCATAGCACATTAATAACACATTTATAAACGGCTTCAATATTAGAGAAGGTTAGATATCTTATGTCCGTTTATGTTAATACATTGATGGCCATAGTAAAATCAGTTGTCCTTATTTCCAGAGGAGCTCATTTAAGTGGTGGCTTTAAAGAGATGAAAAAACAAACAGGCTTAAAGAAACAGTGACAATTTTCTCTTAGTGCTGTATTTATGCATGTTATTTTGTGTGTAGATTTTAAAGAATAGCCCAAGACAACACCAGAAAACTATCAGAATTCATATACAGATGGATAGATAGCTGTTGTGACAACTATTAATGGTGCCCCATTTTATGAAATACTTGTGTATATGTATTGTAATAATTGTTAACACCTGCTTCTTTCCATTCAGATACAACATTACAACGAGTCTGTATCCATTTGAGGGGGACAACATCTATAAGCTATTTGAGAACATTGGAAAAGGAGACTACACTATTCCTGAGGAGTGTGGACCCCTCCTATCGGACCTGCTGCGAGGTTTGTGTTGCTCACAGCTAAAACTCAGAGAAATTCATCTTCACTGTCGAGGTGTTTTTGTGGTTCACTGATTCACAGTTCACTGCAGAATTAATCCAACAAATTTCATACTCCTGCTTATCTCTTTGTGTTTGTTTTTTCTGTATCACAAATACAGTTTTGTGTTGCATTACACACAAGAGGAAAATGGGATGAAAGACGTATTCAGTGAGAGCAAATCACCAGAAATTTCTCGCCAGTTGCTCTGTGATCTTTTCTGTGCGTGTCCAGTAGGTGGCGCCATGACACTGAGAGTCACTGTGACTTCTCAGCAGACAAGGCTTCCTCCAAACTGTAGAAATCCCTCCAGCTGCTGACGTAGTTTCCATTGATTTGGAGCCAGCAGCAGAATACTAAACACTTCATAGTGAGGTATTGCTTTTTCCCTGGTGAAATGCTGCAATGCCTCTGTCCCTTGTAACAACAAAAAACAAAGCGTAAAAAGGAGTAAAGAGTCCTTTATAGTGGAATATGTAATCAGCTGTATGGTAGCAAACTAACCGGCTGTAAAATCCCAAAACAATGCTGGGAGGATTATGTCTGTACCAACTAAAGAACCCATTCAACGAAAGCTGAATTCCTAAGTAGTATTCTAGCCTATTATCCAGCTTTGCTCACTTTGTCCTTTTATGGTAATGAACACCCACTGCTCAGGCCTGAACTCGCGGGACATTTGCATTGAGGTGTTATGATGCCCCGGCCACAGTTAATCCAATGTTTAACCGTAAGGACGGGGAAATAAAGCCGGCGTGCTCTTTGCTGTTATAACCGATCGGCCCTCCGTTCTCCATTTTGTGTGAGTGTGTGACGTCTGTGTGTGATGACGCAGCACCTGAGAGATAGTCAGTCCATAATTACATGGTCTAAAATAAGCTCAGTGCCACAAAAGGTGTCCTTCAGCAGGCACAGCACTACTATCAGCACTCTGCATGCTGCCCTTCTCGGCCTACTGGGAGACAATTACATTATTAGGTCTGGATAGGCACTACATCACTGCTGCCTTATCACACTGACATTCTGCTTTTCCCACAGATTCAGTCCACATTGTGATAATTAAGGCACAAAATCTTCATTACATTGGTACAACTGTTATGTTACTCATATTGATGTTTCCTTACTGTACCCCACTGACTCCTTAAGCTTCACAGGGTTTACCTTGTCACAGTGACGAATGAGATTATTATTCACATTAATTAATGTTCTTCGAATGAGTCTATCGGCTCTGTGCTGTCAGCCCTCCCCTCCGTGCTGTGGCCTCCCACCAGTTAAGGTTAAACACTCCACAGAAGAAGATATGAGTCGGGATCGTTGTGATTAAATTAACCTTTTACTATGCATGGTTTTTTCAGGAATGCTTGAGTACGACCCTGCAAAGAGGTTTTCCATACAGAACATAAGGCAACACAAGTGAGTGTTTCTGTATATTATATATTAAATACTATAACATTTATCATACTTAAAACGATGAAGGACAGAGCACTAAATACTGGAATGACCAAATGTATTAAAATGAATTTAAAGAGATGTGTGACCCGTGAGAAACGTAGTTAAAAGCCGATCTGTTATTGCCCTTCTTCTGCTCTCGTGGCTGTCAGCTGGGTGCGTAAGAAACATCCTCCGTCTGAGCCCCCGGTGCCCATCCCTGCCAGCGCAGAGAGCAGGGACCCGTGGCGGAGTATGACGGTGGTGCCCTACCTGGAGGACCTGCACGGCTACACAGAGGAGGACGATGACGAGCTCTATGATGGGGAGGATGAGATCATATACACTCAGGACTTCACAGTGCCAGGTAAGTGTGAGCTCACAGTAACAGTTAAATATGACTGTTTGTTTGACATGAATCAGTGATTAGTTCATGTCCCCTGTGAAGTGGTTAGTCTTTTACACGAGATCATCAGATGCCCATCGTCTCATTATTGGCTATTTCCTCATATGATGACACTGATCCTCCCTCTTTTAGATGTTAGAGTAAAAGCATTGCTCTATAGTTTCACATGGCCAAACTGTGACATTGAAGCACTTCTTGATGTCAAAAAGTTCTTATAAATGTGAACTGACATCCACCTCTAAATGACCCGCTCTAAGCTTTGGCCCTCTGAAGCTATAGAAGTTAAAAACAGCAGCAGGAGCAGTTTAGTTTCTATTAGCAGTGCTGTAGCTTTTTACACACAATGATTAAGAAGTCATTTACTTCTGTACATGGACTGAACAACGACCTGGAAGGCTGCAGGGATATCATCCACATGCTGCAGGTTTGTCTCAGTATGTTTCATGGCTGCAGGTAGATATGTAACAATGTGGGAAGAGGACGTCTTTGTTCTTAGACCAGCCCACCAAGCTCTCTGATTGGTTGACTGCTTTAACTGTGAGAATCGCTAAACAGAGCCGTGGGCGCCGACTCAGACGCCTGAAACAGGCGACGTTTTGTCTTCCTGTCTCCCTCAAAGCAAATAAATCCTGTTTACCATCATAGTTTTAGAAAATGCTGCAGTGTTTCCACTAGTGAAGTGTGTGTGTGTACAAACTTGACCAGTGTTGACTCACTTTGGGATGAATAGACGATGACAGCATCTTAATGTTTGATTTAATTTGTTCCCCAACTCCTTTTATCTTTTTTTTCCCCTAGAATTCAGAGCCTTTATCTGTTGCTAGGCAACAGTCAGCAATAATAAATGCAGTAGTCAGTGTCGGGGATCTAGAAGTGGTGCCCCACATAAAAACCAAATGGAGCTGCAGAATGTGAATGAAGCGAACTATAAATAGTCTGGTTGAAGTGGTTCTGGTGTGGGAGTATGAATGGTTTTCCAGGGTTCACTCCTACACACGCTGAGCACTGTCGCTCACAGGATGCTTCTTATGAAATAATAGTGCACATGGTAAATTAAACAACGGCCTGTCCAGTGTTTTCTCCATAGCTGTTCACTTTATGTCACCTTTTCTAATGTTCTCCATGATGGTACAGTTTTTTGCAGTGTGGGCACTCATTCGAACCTTCACGTGGCTCCAGCCTGACACGCAGACACAAACACACACAGACACACCTCTGCACTTGAAATGAATGTTTCACACTAAGATTAGAGCCGGATTTCCTGTGGTTGTTGGTTACTATATTTCTCACGGTTATCTGACCTGACATTTTGCTGGTGCTGCTGACAAATCCCTTTTTAAAGGTTCCTCGTTAAAAAAACATGTTTACAGTTTTTACAGCAGCAGGTCTGTGGTGATTTCCATCCACGTTATCACCAACATTGTGCACAGCCATGCCTTTACTTCACACACCATCAATACAGAGCAGTCTTGCGTCTTTCGTGTGAGTGCTTGGGTGGAAGCGTGATGGATTTATCTTTGGCCCCACGTGTGTGTTTGTGCTTTTTAGGACAAGTGGCCGAGGAACACCGGGATCAGGGGAACGCAGACCACAGTCCAGCTGTAGCCAAGCCAGTTTGTGTGAACGGGACAGAGGGGGGTTCTCTGAACAGCAAGGCCAAAGCCGAACGCCGATCCTCCTCCTCCTCCAACCCCTCACGCAAAGGAGTCTCCACAGCCAGCAAGATCCGCAAGCTCTCCACCTGCAAACAGCAATGACGCCCTCCCCCTTCTTCCCTCAGCAACATCCCACCTGGTGAGCCGCTGCTTCTGAGGGATGCCTTTCTATCCAGTAGGAGTGAGGGGAAATTAAGATAAACAGCAAGGGAGGACAGGTGCGGCAGGTCCAGATGAAGAGATTGCAGAGATGAAATGAGAAAGTGTTAGAACAGACAGAGACGTAGAGATGAGTATCAGGCAGGAGGAGGAGGAGGAGTGGAAGAGGAAATCAGGGAGGAGAGAGAGAATCTGTGTTGATATTCAGCGAGCAGCGCTCTGACTCACCACCGCTCCCCAGGCAAACACATGGGCGCTTTCCTATACACTCATGAAAACTAGAACTGGTCCAGTCCAGTTTTCTCTGTCCCTTGCAGAGCGTCAGTCTAGATCAGAGCCTTCCAGGTGTTCATCAATGAAACTCATTCAGATAAAAAAAAAAAAGTGGGGCAGATAAATGCTGCACTAATTTAACAGGTTGTCCTCCTGTCTTTCAAATTGCCACCCACAGTTTGCTCTTTCAGTCTCTCGCACATACAAAGCCACTCGCGGCATGAGGCTGTTTGTCATGGCTGCAGTTCAGAGGAGATGCTGTGTATTCATTTGTTCAGGCGATGACTCACCCCGTATGAGATAAAGTGGGCTGTGGGCTGTTTGTCTCTCTCTCTTTCACCCGGCGGATGAGTCTCCCTGTGTTAACGGCACCAGTCAGTATTTGTCTTAATTCAGTCTTAGCTGTTTCGT
>OMNW01035149.1:20165-31904 GCA_900303245.1 Selene dorsalis | reverse complement strand
CCCCCCCCCCCCCCGGGATAGGCAGACTGATGACTCCTCATAGTATTAACCATTTCACACGGCCTACGGGAGGAGGCTGCAGGGTGCTGCTCCAAAGCTAAAGGTTAACCAGGGTAATAGCACTTTCATTATCCCCCCCTCGCTTCATTTGACTTCATCCATTTTCCCCTCTGAGTGGTGAGGGGCTGCGTGTCAGCCTGTCAGGCCAACAGACCCGGGGAGGAATTTACACCTCGGTCAGCCTGATGTAAATTCAGCTGGCGTTTTTATGAGCTGTGAAGAGGCTGCGCTGAGCTGTCCTGCTGCAGGGGGAGCAGACAAATGGATATAGCTGAACAGCATCTGCAAACAAATCACAGCCAGGGAGGGCCTGGTGTGATTTGTTTGCGTATGTGTGTGTGTGTGTGTGTGTGTGCTGCAGAAGGATTGATGAATATGTCACTCATTAGGACTAAAGTAGATTGAGAGGAGAGAGCTCACGGTCACCGTTGTTCTCTCTCTCTCTCTCTCTCTCTCTCTCTCTCCCTGCCCCCCAAACCAAAACCAGTCTGGACTAATGTCCTGTGAATAACTCCTCGAGCTCTCAGTCATGTTTGGATCAATACGTCTGAACCGGTGTAAAATGAAATGATGAAAAGAATGAACAGCAGGTTAACATGGAGCTGTCACAATATTTCTACATGATTGTCATGGACAGCGACGTCATCTGTGGTAAACTGTACAGACGTGTAGGGTAGATGTGTAGATGTCTGTTTTAAAAACAAAAACAAAGAACACTCAACAGTAATTCTAACATTACTCAGCAGGTATCTCATTTAAAACAGCAGAGGCTCCTCTTTATACATGGAAACCCATTACTGAAGATATCGTGGTGTATCAGTGTTATGCATTTCTTTTCTGCCAGTCATTCATAAAAATAAATAAAAAGTATGTTGCTGTCCAGTATAAAGGTAGATGTCCATGTGTAGTGTGATTATAAAGCAGCTCTAGGTTCTATATTAATACTGTGAAAATATCAAAGCCTCGGTCCACAGAGAATTGCACACAGCCGAGCCTTAAAATGAGCCGTCAGGACTTCTGTATCTTGGACTTGGCCACTCAGCAGAGGGTGTTAATAAGGTAACCCAGCAGACATCCTCTGTCTGCAGCACAAACAGAGAGGACATCTCTTTAAGGTAGGGTTGGAGATCTATTTCTGGAGCATTTTTTTACTTAATTGCTTGAAATCCTCTTCACACTCCGACTGTAACCAATTAATTGAATGCTTTTTCACAAAAATGAAAAAAGTCAGTCACCTGTGGGACGGACAATCCTGGAAAAACACCATCCAATCATCTTGTTCAAGTCAACTGGATCATGATGTGTCAATCAAACTGCCAACTCTGTCCCTCCCTCCTCTGCGCGTACCGCTCTCCGTGCACTAATCGTGCACATGCTCAGAGTCTTCAATGAGTTACGAATATCCAATTACCAATAATCCAATGCACCACACAAAAGTCCAGTAGGTGTTAATGCAGCTCTAAGCTGGATGCTGGATGGTTTATTATGATGTTAGGTGTTTTCTTTCACCTGAATGAGCCATGAGAAAAAGCTGGTGGAAAGTTAGAGATGCTGCACAGTGAAGCCCCAGGACACAAGACAGTATCTCTGAAAGCTGCGTCGCTCTCGTTGAGATAGATCGGGTCTCTCCATATCGCCTTCGCGGAGTGACCCAGTGCGGAGCGATCCTGTGCTCTTAAGGCGTGGCTTCGGAGAGAAGTCTGAGGAAAGGGGCTTGGACTCCTGACTTGTGTATTTTCAAAATGTTGCCTGCCCCAAACGTTGTTCCAGGATCTCCAACCCTACCTTTAACAGCACTGCACAGCATGGTCTCCACTTCCTGTGTCAACTGATGACGTTTAGCCTCCTTCCACTTGTTTGGGAACCTGAAAGTCTCTGACTGTGACCTCACCGTGGACACTGACCACAGCAGAAAGGATCATCATCTGTGCTTCTTTACCCTCCATTAAACGAATCCATGAAACACAGTGCACCAAAAAGCCTCTCAGCTTTGTCAAGGACTCCACCAACCCAAAGGGATACTGGGAAATCTCCAAAGAACCCACACTGTACCAGAAAGAATCAGGGATGTGAAACAGCGTTTTGTTTCTACATATTGCAGCATTACTTATATGTCATATTTATGTTGCAGGCCCAAATGGCGCTGCAGTTTAGCTCCAGTTGACCGCGTCTATGTTTCCCATCACCCAAAGTCACTTAATACTTTCAAACCTGCCTTTCAAGTCCTGATGCTCATCTCCGCTGGCAAATGATGCAAGCGAGTCTTAAAGAATCATGAAGCCCTGAATGAGGAGGAGATGAAAGGCTTGGCAGTGAAATCAGAAAAGAGTGTTTCTCTGCAGCAGTCCTGCTATCATCCTGCCTCATTAGTTGTTTTGAAAGTTTGAAAGTTTATCAGCCGGCTTCTGTTTTCACGAACAGAATCCAATTCTATTTGCTATACAGCGTTATTCATTATTGTTATGCCGTAAAATACAGCATCCAATCAACTTCCCCTGTTAGTGAATTCACTGATTCTCCCATGTTTCTAAAGCCTGGATTCAGCCACAGTCTGTGGTGTCAGGAGCCACAGCTGAAAAACACTGAAGAAAAGCAGAGCCTCCTCTCTGATATTACACCAAGCATTAAAAGATTAAGTGTGTAGTGTATTAAACACATGAGCGTAGATCATATCCTGTCATAAATACATATGATTCCATTAATCTTCTTTAGTGTGACTATTTACCAACATCTGTTGGCTGGTGAGTCACCTCTGTCTGTGGAGGCCTTCATACGCAAGTTGCTGTTGGCTGATGCTTTACAGACGCTGGCATCCCACTGATCTGCTCTTTGCGTCTTTTCAAGGAAAACAAACGCACAATACCTCCACGCACTCGCACAATACCTCCACGCACTCACACCGCTGCGGTGCAGCATCATTAAATCAACACTGCAGGCTTCAATAGATTCTCTGGCCCATGCACATCTGTGCTGTTCCACCTCCAGGAGTATGTGCACGCTGAATGATCATGGCGGTCCCTCCCGTGTATATCGGCGCATATTCACATGGTGCGGGTGCATTTCTAATGAAAACATATGGCAGAGCCCAAACAGGAAGTGACGCAACCTCCACATCTGTCAGGGCTCTGCATATACGCGGTTGTACGAGGAGAGGAGATAAATTCTGGATTGATCTCCTCGGACCAGTCCAGCGGGTAGCGTGGTAATCCCGGTCCAGGACCACACGCAGCACACACTCACTCACTGATGGGCTCACACTCACTGACAGGGACAGTGAGAGCGGCATGGATTTTTTGATGGTCGACTGGCCTGCTGATGAGGCAGCCCACAGGGATCCGTTCTGGTGTTTCCCAATGGCCGGTCTGACTCTAGCATTGCCTCCTCCCACGATGCATTGCTTGAATAGATTCATTATGCTGTTGTTCTTGTTGTGCCTCTGATTCCCATTGTGGACCAGCTCGTCTGTTGTGGTTGTTTCACTTCCAACGTGTCTCAGTCTTGTTTGTCTTGCCCTTAGTCTTTCTGCCTCTCTTCCTCTGTCTTTTATAAGCTGCAACCAGCTGACGAGTGCAAATCACTCACTTCGACCCAAATATGTCAAAATGCGCAGTTTTATTTATTTATTTTTTTCTGCATTAACCTGCATTTCTGAGTGTGTTTTAACAAAAACAAAACAGAAATTGAGGCTTCTAGTTTTCGATGAGTTCATCCAAACTGGTTGATGAACTTTCCTCACCCGTCTTTCCTCCCTCTATTGTGTGTGATACTTATATTTCAGTGGAAAACCTCAGCACTCAAAGTTCCCACACTTTGAGTGACTCTGAACTAACAAGTCCAAATTTGGACCTTCAGCAACAGAAGAATGCTTCCTTCATACTTACATACAAATAAAATCCATGATATAAAATGAAACAAACATCATCAGCCTCAGACCGTGGTGGGGAAGTGTTAGACCGCTCATATCGGGTTGAGCATGAGTTGCCCAGGTCTGGTTCATCAGTAGGGACATGGTGTTATCTTCTGGGCAGGGTAAGGAGGTCAGACATCCAGAAGAAGCACAGAGTAGTTCTGCTACTCCTTTGGATCGATGGGAATCAGTTCAGGTGATTTAAGCATCTGATTAGGATGCCTCATCGAGGAGGTATTCCAGGCACGTCCCGCTGAGAGGAGACCCCATGGCAGGCTCAAAGCAAACTGAGGGGATTATATATCCCATCTGGTCTGGGAATGCCTGTGGATCTCCCAGCAGGAGCTGCAGGAAGTGGTTTGCCTGGTATCCCAGGACTGAGGTGATTATTGAATCTATTTTCAATGAATTAAAAGGTGTTAGACCTTTGTACCCCAGTTCACTGTGTAGATTACTTTCATGCTCTGGTCTGATATGAATAGCTGGATGGTTCGATGGTTTGATCACTTCCTATTACAGTCCAACATGATAACATGAATATTTACAGTCTTACCTGGTTGGAATCAGACCAAAATCTGTCAAAAATTTCATATTAATCAGTATTGATCAATGACACTACAAATATCTACCCAAACAAACTCGCCTCACATCCTCAGTCAGACAGGGATATAGCTGACAGACCCATGTGCCACTTCCAATAAAACTCCTCTGGCCCTACACTGGCCCCATAAATCGATGTAACCCTGGCTATCCGGGCAGCAGCTTCTCACTGCAGGTCAACAAAAATGACCCAGACAAAGTGGTGCTATTGGCATTCCAGAGTGATCATGTCTGGCCATGCTGGAAATCAGAGGAGTCTTATCTAATCAATTCAATCTGGGCCAGAGGCACATCCGGGAGAGAGAGACAGAGGGAGACAGTGGGAGAGAGAGAGAGAGAGGCGGAATAATCAACAGAGCTGATGCTCCCCACCCGCCTTGGCCGGTATGAACTTCCCTTGAAGTGGTGCCCCAAAACATTGATCCCCTGTTCCTGCCGCTGGCAAACCACCAAAAATTATGATAAATAAGCCCATTAACCAGCAGGCTGTGCGGAGATCTGAGGAGGACGCGGACCTCTTGCACTGCTCTTTTTGTTTCTTCCAGCAGCATCTAAATGTGCTGATCTCCGGCCTTAGCACAGCAACACGCTGATGGATATCCCCCGCCGCCACTGCTGTTGTGATTGCTGTTGATTTGTATTCAAATCAGCCCGCCGAGGGCCCCCGAGATGAGATTCATTGTGTATTGTGATGTTTCATTTTACAGGCAACAAATGGCGCCCAGCCGCTCGCTTGGTCCTCTCTAGCCCCGCCGCTGCACCAGCAGCAGCTCAGAGGCTTTTAGTTGAGTCCATTTGCTCAATTCCACCAAGTCAAACAAATAAACTGCCAGCAATTTGAATCAGAAAGGCAGAGAAAAGAGGAGGCGAGGCAGGTGTTTCAAAAAGGGAATTCAAGAAAACGACTGGTGTGTGTATCCTTTTGCGTTTTCTAGGGGAATGTGCACAAAAGACTGTTTGCATACACACAAATCTCACAACCACACACAGATGTATTTGGAGGTGTGTGTCTATGCGATTTTGTCTTTTTATATGTGTGCACATATGCAGATGGGTTTGTGTAGCGGTGATGGATTACCTCAGGCTCCTAGTGTGCAGTGCCTGTGGAGTGAGAATCACAGAATTTGTTGTTGTTGTTGTGTGTGTGTGTGTGTGTGTGTGCGTACGTGGCAGATCCTCACGCCATCCCAGTGATTTAATAAGTTGACCCACGGAGCCACAGAGGCTGCCAGGGTGGAGCCTATCTCCCCTGAGACGACTTGTCACAGACAGAAAGACAGAAACACAGGAGGAATGCCAAAACCACAGGAGAGCCTTTGAAGTCTGTGTGTATATTTATGTGTGTGTGTGTGTGTGTGTGTGTGTTTGTCAGGACTTTGCCCTTTCACTTCTTCAAGAGGCAATTTTTCACATTTCATCTCTGTGGGAAGAATCACGTCTAGTAATGATGATGTGTGGTCTTTAACAAATAGATTCTGCTATGACAAAGAGGAAATCAGTGTCATTTTCTGGACTAGACTGAGAGGGATATGATCAATTTATTATTAAAGAATAAACAAATAAATTATTTAAAACACTGCAGTGGAACCAGAAATATGTTCTTATAGATTCCACAGATCCTCCATCCTTGTCAAAGCCGGGGGGGGGCAGGCTACATTCCCCACAATTCAGGTGTGTTATGCTGGCAGCAGCTAACATAAGAACCCCGAAGAACCTGAGAGAAAGTCACATTTACTATAAAAAGATGCTTAGCGGAACAACAAAAGCCCACCACACACTAGAAGATTATAAAATACACACATAAACACACATGTAAAGACCATGCGTCATCGGAGTCTCACGCTATAAGATTTCATAGTACAGAATGATCTTGTTATACATGTCAAACATCTCTAATGGTGTGTTGTCGTCAGCTCTGTAGAGGTGCTTGGTAACGAAGCCCCGGTGAAGAAAGCCACCCTGCTTCTCATATAAACAATGTCACGGTGTCGTAAGTGATTGTCGTGGTCTTTGTTCAGGTCAGCAGGCTGAATGTGGGGGCGGTTACCGTTCACATTAACAGAAACATGTGGACATTGAACAGAGGACCTTGAGCTTTGACCCATAAGTGGAGCATAGAGGCTATAAAATATTGCACTTTGCTATAAGAAGCTGCAAGTAGTCACACGATGTACAGTAGGCAGACAACAAGGGAAATGTGTATACTACAGGGATTTCACATTAAAGCGTCCATATTGTATCAGTAGATGTCCATGTGTAGTGTGATTATAAAGCAGCTCTAGGTTCTATATTAATACTGTGAAAGTATCAAAGCCTCAGTCCACAGAGGAAAGCACATAGCCTTTAAACAGAAACTGAGCCTTAAAACCAGCCATTTGGACTTCCTGTGACTTTGTGATGTCACAACAAAGCACTTACCAAGGCCCACCCCATTACCACCACCCAGTCTTGTTTCTCTCTTTACCTGTCATTTTATAGACTCAGAAAACAGTTGAGTGCATATTTAATGGATGTAATACTACTAAATATAACACCGTAACTGATCATTTTATTTTATTCTTAGCTCAGCCACCTAATAGTGCAAAAACCCATGAGTCTTTTCAGGATTTATATTCACTGTTAGTCATGCTGTGTCTGTTCTCCTGATGGTGGGATTTACAAGATGCGTATGCGAGTCTGTAAACGTATATGGGAACTCAACACAACAGATCTAAACACTTTTTGTTGTCCTCTGCATGTTCCCTTGTTTGAAATATTCCCCGCGTTGTATAAATTTGCTCTGCAGTCATCCTCATCCTCCTCTCAACAACCCACACATGGATCACACAGGTTTATCTAATGTTATTTAAGCGAATCTCATGGCAGATATATTTGTAGATTGCGTGTGTGAAGTTGAATATAGCACAGGAGAATATTCTTGTATCTCAGCCACATTAGCCAGGAACATTTCTGTAGCGTCTCTGAGGTGCCAGATGGCAGTAACTCAGCCTCATCATGCAGTAATTGGTTAGAAAGCACAAGGAAAGCAATGCATCCTAGATTGTTAAGACCTCAATAAGAATCCCAACAGGAGAATTGTTTGCATGTTTCTTTTTTCTTCATAAAGCAGGACTGTTGGCTGACTTGAAGCCAAGAAACCTACAGCATGGAAACCATAACATTTTTGAACCCCTCTATTATCAGAGGCATCATTTATTCTGCTTAACAGAAAGTCACATTGTGCTCTTGTCTGCTTTTCAGCTGAGCCGCGCTTCCCACAAATCACTTTGCAACAGTGTAGCTTGAGTTTCTGCATCTGTGGCGTGACAGCAACTCCCACACCTCCAAACAAAGCAGCATGTGCTGCTGTGGTCAGACTGCTGAAACAGCAAATAACAGAGAGCTTAAGAGCAGCCCTCCACACAGATGGTTTTTATCTGCATTACATGATTACATTAACATATAGTATCTTCTTAAAGCTGCACTTATTATTGTTTTGACATCAACAATGGATTAAATGACTGTGATTAATGTGGAATACACTGTCAAACCCAGAGAGAGCAATCATTCAACTCTGTTTCTGCAGATAAGCCTCTTTCCCAGCAGCAGCAGCAGCAGGTCTGAGCCCACGCGTGGTCTGGGCAGCAGGTTATTACGCCCCACAGTTCCATCTTGTTGTTATGTGACATCTAGTGGTTATTATGACTAAGAAAAAAAGTGTGTTGACATTTAGATTGACAACGTAGAGATTTGGAGAGGAGATTGCGGTGGATGGATGGGTCGACAAAACACAGCACACAGTCCGTGTTGTAGAAATACCAATGAAACGACAGCAACGAAAAAGTCTTTTTGCAATAATAGCATAACGTAAGTCATTATCAACATCATAGTAATCATAATAAACATCGCAAACTTCTTCACAGCTTTCAGAAAAACCAGTGAGCAAAATGTTGATGAGACACTGCACTGAGTTCCATGAGTCAAATTAGCAGCCAGACAAACTCTACTGCTTAAAACAAACTTGGTGGTCGATAGGCGATGGTCATGTTATCCTGTTGTCCCCTTTCTCAACCTCTTGCAGAGACAGCTCCCCATTTACTAAAGCTTCACCCCTTTAGCTCACTCATGGTCCTCTGATTGATTAATCCGCTTGTTTTCCTTTGGATTCCGTCTTCTCGGGGCTCTGTCAAACAAAGTCGCTCCCAATGTTCACAGACTCGTTCTCCAATTTAGTTCAAACACGCTGCAACGGCAACAAACAGAAAAAAAAAGTTTCAGTGTTTTCTTTAATTCAAGGAAAAACCAACAGCGGGAGCTTAGAAGAGCAAATGGAAAAGTCTGAGAGTTGTGGGTAATGAATCCTGAATCCTCAGTTTTCTGATCTTGGCGGTGATGCATTTAATGGGTGATTTCAGCTTTAAGCCGCCTCTGCGTGAAGGAGAACCTGCTGCGCATTCAAAATCGTCAAGGAAAACTTGAGCTGGAAACTCAAACTCGAGCTTAATTGCAATCAAACAATCAAATATCCGGACCGTATTGAACAGTAAACACAATCGTCAAATTGTTTAAATTCATGGTTATTACAAAAAGAGCAGGAAACCACCACGAGCGGCTGGGAAAACTGAAATTATCCCCGCTTTGTAAACCCCACTGCTATGAAAGTGAGACAGCAGCTCCTCTGGTAAATCACAATCCTTTTCAGTTACTCTGATCTTTGAAGCAACAAAATGAGTTAAGACTTGAAAGAGGTTTTTTTGAAAACAGCCAGAAACAAGAATAAAAAGGAGCACTCGGAGGAAGTAACAAATGAGCTCTCGCTAAGCAAAAAAAAACCAAAAACATCTCAGCCTTGATGGAAAGTTAAGATGGTGCCGGGGTGTTGCATCAGCTTTTTAATTACGGTGCTACAGTATGTCAGAGTAAACAGGCTTGACTAGATTAGGAGAGGGAAACACTGCATTCACAAGCAAGTATAGGCTTTGAAATCGTAGCATTTCAGAAAGTCGGAGCAGAGACTACAACAACTAGAATTTTCTAAAAGCTGCCATAAACATTTACAGTCAATGCAATTAGTGTGTGTCTGCTACAGAAAAGGAGAAGCTCCATTTTTTGCAACCTGGACCTTACTTCTAGCATAAAATCCGTTCATTTACTCACCCATACAATTTTAGTGTAACTTGGAGTCCTTGGGACGATATTTAGATCCATTCGAGATCCATGTATATCCATATAATGGGAGTGATGGGGCATAAATAAGTCATTATCTGCCACAAACCAATATTTAGTTATGAATCTCCAGTACTATTCCCCCTGTGAGTTCGGAGCGGCTCAGAGTTGCCTTGTTATTGTCATCCGGGTTTTTTTTACAGGGGTTTTTACTAATATAAGTATTTCGATTACATCACTGCCGTAGGTCCAGGATGAAAAAACCTGAACTTCTTCTTCAACAGTTTTCAGGAGATTGTCCTGCTGTGGGGGAAAAAAAAAAAAGTCCACAGGTCGACATCTAGTGGTCGTACTGATTATGACAGGAGCAAAGAAGGAGTCTGGTGAGGTTATGGGGGACAAATGGATAAATTAAACACAGAGGATTTCTGTCAAATCCCCATGTTAAACAAGCAACTTCTTGTATGAGGGGGGCTGGGGCAAATCCCAGCTGACATAAGGCAAGGGTGGGGCTCACCCTGTATGGGTCACCAGTCTATCACAGGGCCACACATAGACATAAACTACGTACATTCACACGCTACAGGCAACTTAGTGTCACCAGTCAGGGAGAACATGCAAACTCCGACCAGACCTTTCTGGTTGGAGTTGGAATCAAACCCACAGCCTTCATGCCAACAGGTGAGGTCGCTAACCACTGCAGCCCCAGACTGAATAATAAAAGTATATGTGCAAAGTAGAAATTAAAATCATATTTACAAGGAAACCTCTCAGTCATTTTGTCAAATCACCTAAGGGGATAACAGCAGACACTTTGAGTCACAGCAGGGAAAGCACAAGCGATTAAACACTAATGGCCGCATGCCATTTAGACTTGCGGGTTCCAAGGTCCTGTTGTTGCGCAGGATGACTCAATGTGGTGCTTCGGTTGAACAAAGTCACCATTAACGTTATTATTAGCTCCATCTGTGCTCCTACTGCAAAACCAGCCATAACATCCATCCTTAGTCAAAGTGTGATTGTTTTTCCTGTGTAGGAGCTTCAGGTTGAATCCATTTGAAAACAAAAAAAAACAGCTCAATGAAGAATATCGAAGAAATACAACAAATACAAATCAGAAGATATTAAGATAAAACATATCAGTGAAGTCTCAAATGCAGTATATTCACAAAGTCATCAGTTTCTTCCCGTGACTCCCTTTTGGCATCAATCATAGTAGTAATAAGATCGTATCATAATATTCCCTCTGTGTTAAATATCCTCTGCACATATTGAGCTGCTCTGCTGCCTCCTCTATGCTTCAGTTACCATTTCCTTCATCCCACACTCTCCTCTTCTTCTCATTTCTGGCTACTTTCACAATCCTCTTTCAAGTCTTTTTGGCTTTTCATTCGCTCGGAGCTCACACTGGGCTCGGCCTCGCTCGTGTGATTGTGAAGCTCAGCTAAAAGGCACGACTCAGTCTGCGGCGGCCCGATTCACTCCCGTTTCCTCTTTAACACCTCTGACATGCAGCGTAACGTGCAGCGGATGAAAGAGGAAGGATTTCTGGTTGCTTTTTTTCTCCACAGGTGCTGTTTGTCAGAATGTTTTCCTTGATTAAAGTCATGGTGGTTTGTCATTTAGTGAATTAGGGCTGTCGTCAAGGATTTCCAGGTGAAGTCAGCTAAACCTTTTACGAGGCTTAAGTAAATCCTTCAGACACAGTCAGTTTGCACCACGAGGAGGCGAAATGTCTGAAAACGTCACTAAAAATCATTAGCACAGAGGATGTTACAACCTTGGATCCATAATTGGATGTCTCACTTTATTATTTCCAGGTCCTACTGCTGATATACCTCTATGCATTTATGGTTAAAGAACGTGTTCGCAGGCAAGTCTCAATCAAACAGCAGCAATGATCCAACTAAATCTGTAGTTCCTATAAGGACCGATGAAAACTGGTTCAGTGTCAGTCCCAATAGACTCCCGTGTTAAAATGTCCAACTTTACAGCAGAAATAAATTTAAAGCCTAAAATGTAGGGAT